>JAULUF010000001.1:32642500-32645000 GCA_031834385.1 Semotilus atromaculatus
GACTTTCAGATTTCTTAAAAATTAATATTAAAAATCATAAAAATCCCATTGACTTTCATTGCAACAGTTCAAATTGAGCCAAGACTACGGTGGCCCAGTAGTGAACAACACAAAAACTCAAATCTAAACTCCCTGAAGCCCTAGATTCAATTAAACTACCATTCTATATGTACTAATGAACTTTATCTATCTATCTATCTATCTATCTATCTATCTATCTATCTATCTATCTATCTATCTATCTATCTTTCTAACTTATCTTTCTTTCTTTCTAACTAATCTTTCTTTCTTTCTACCTAATCTTTCTTTATTTCTTTCTTTCTTACTAATCTATCTTTCTTTCAAACTAATCTTTCTTTCTTTCAAACTAATCTTTCTTTCTTTCTAACTAATATTTCTTTCTTGCTAACTGATCTATCTTTCTTTCTTTCTAACTAATCTTTCTTTCTTTCTAACTAATCTATCTTTCTTCTTTCTAACTAATCTATCTTTCTTTCTAACTAATCTACCTTACTTTCTTTCTAACTAATCTATCTTTCTTTCTAACTAATCTATCTATCTTTCTTTCTTTCTAACTACTCTATCTTTCTTTCATTCTAACTTTTCTTTCTTTCTAACTAATCTATCTATCTTTCTAACTAATCTCTTTCTTTCTAACCAATCTTTCATTCTTTCTTTCTTACTTTCTTTTATTCTTTCTTTCTAACTAATCTATCTTTTTTCTTTCTAACTAATCTTTCTTTCTTTCTAACTAATCTATCTATCTTTCTTTCTTTCTAACTAATCTATCTATCTTTCTTTCATTCTAACTAATCTTTTCTTTCTTTCTAACTAATCTCTATCTTTCTTTCTAACTAATCTTTCTTTCTTTCTAACTAATCTTTCTTTCTTTCTAACTAATCTATCTTTCTTTCTTTCTAAATAATCTATCTTTCTTTCTAACTAATCTATCTATCTATCTTTCTTTCTAACTAATCTATCTATCTTTCTTTATTTCTAACTAATCTATCGTTCTTTATTCCTTTCTTTCTTTCTTACTAATCTATCTTTCTTTCTTTCTAACCAATCTATCATTCTTTCTTTCTTTCTAACTAATCTTTCTTTCTTTCTAACTAATCTATCTTTCTTTCTTTCTAACTAATCTATCTTTCTTTCTAACTAATCTATCTATCTTTCTTTCTAACTAATCTATCTTTCTTTCTTTCTAACTAATCTATCTATCTATCTATCTTTCTAACTAATCTATCTTTCTTTCTAACTAATCTATCTTTCTTTCTAACTAATCTATCTATCTTTCTTTCTAACTAATCTATCTTTCTTTCTTTCTAACTAATCTATCTATCTATCTATCTTTCTAACTAATCTATCTTTCTTTCTAACTAATCTATCTTTCTTTCTAACTAATCTATCTATCTTTCTTTCTAACTAATCTATCTTTCTTTCTTTCTAACTAATCTATCTATCTATCTATCTATCTTTCTAACTAATCTATCTTTCTTTCTAACTAATCTATCTTTCTTTCTTTCTAACTAACTAATCTTTCTTTCTTTCTAACTAATCTATCTTTCTTTCTTTCTTTCTAACTAATCTATGTTTCTTTCTTTCTAACTAATCTATCTTTCTTTCTATCTTTCTAACTAATCTATCTTTCTTTCTAACCAATCTTTCTTTCTTTCTTTCTTTCTTTCTTTCTAACTAATCTATCTTTTTTCTTTCTAACTAATCTATCTATCTTTCTTTCTAACTAATCTTTCTTTCTTTCTGACCAATCTATCTTTCTTTCTTTCTAACTAATCTTTCTTTCTTTCTTTCTAACTTATCTATCTATCTTTCTAACTAATCTATCTTTCTTTCTTTCTAACTAATCTATCTTTCTTTCTAACTAATCTATCTTACTTTCTAACTAATTTATCTTTCTTTCTTTCTAACTAATCTATCTTTCTTTTTTTCTAACTAATCTATCTTTCTAGCTAATCTATCTTTCTTTCTATCAAATCCATCTTTCTTTGTTTTTTAAATAATCTATCTTTCTTTATTTCTAACTAAGTTATCTTTCTTTCTAACTAATCTATCTTTCTTTCTAACTAATCTATCTTTCTAACTAATCTATCTTTCTTTCTAACAAATCTCTTTCTTTGTTTTTTAACTAATCTATCTTTCTTTCTAACTAATTTATCTTTCTAACTAATCTATCTTTCTTTCTAACTAATCTATCTTTCTTTCTTTCTAATCTATCTTTCTTTCTTTCTAACTAATCTATCTTACTTTCTTTTTAATTAACTTTCTTTCTTTCTTTCTAACTAATCTATCTTTCTTTCTTTCTAACTGATCTATCTTTCTTTTTCTTTCTAACTAATCTATCTTTCTTTCTTTCTAACTAATCTTTCTTTCTTTCTTACTAATCTATCTTTCTTTCTTTCTTTCTTTCTTTCTAACTAATCTATCTTTCTTTCTTACTAATATTTTTTTCTTTCTTTCTTTCTAACTAATCTATCTTTCT
>JAULUF010000001.1:32650000-32717500 GCA_031834385.1 Semotilus atromaculatus
TCTTTCTTTCTTTCTTTCTAACTAATCTATGTTTCTTTCTTTCTAACTAATCCATCTTTCTTTCTAACCAATCTTTCTTTCTTTCTTTTTTCATTCTTTCTAACTAATCTATCTTTCTTTCTTTCTAACTAATCTATCTTTCTTTCTAACTAATCTATCTTTCTTTCTAACTAATCTATCTTTCTTTCTTTCTAACTAATCTATCTATCTATCTATCTTTCTAACTAATCTATCTTTCTTTCTAACTAATCTATCTATCTTTCTTTCTAACTAATCTATCTTTCTTTCTAACTAATCTATCTATCTTTCTTTCTAACTAATCTATCTTTCTTTCTTTCTAACTAATCTATCTATCTATCTATCTTTCTAACTAATCTATCTTTCTTTCTAACTAATCTATCTTTCTTTCTTTCTAACTAACTAATCTTTCTTTCTTTCTAACTAATCTATCTTTCTTTCTTTCTTTCTAACTAATCTATGTTTCTTTCTTTCTAACTAATCTATCTTTCTTTCTATCTTTCTAACTAATCTATCTTTCTTTCTAACCAATCTTTCTTTCTTTCTTACTTTCTTTCTTTCTAACTAATCTATCTTTTTTCTTTCTAACTAATCTATCTATCTTTCTTTCTAACTAATCTTTCTTTCTTTCTAACCAATCTATCTTTCTTTCTTTCTAACTAATCTTTCTTTCTTTCTTTCTAACTTATCTATCTATCTTTCTAACTAATCTATCTTTCTTTCTAACTAATCTTTCTTTCTAACTAATCTATCTTACTTTCTAACTAATCTATCTTTCTTTCTTTCTAACTAATCTATGTTTCTTTTTCTTTCTAACTAATCTCTTTCTTTCTTTCTTTCTTTCTAACTAATCTCTTTCTTTCTTTCTTTCTTTCTAACTAATCTATCTTTCTTTCTTTCTTACTAATCTTTTTTCTTTCTTTCTAACTAATCCATCTTTCTTTCTTTCTAACTAATCTATCTTTCTTTCTTTCTAACTTATCTATATTTCTTTCTTTCTTTCTCTTTCTTTCTTTCTTTCTTTCTTTCTTTCTAACTAATCTATCTTTCTTTCTTACTAATCTTTTTTTCTTTCTTTCTTTCTAACTAATCTATCTTTCTAACTAATCTTTCTTTCTCTTTAATTAACTTTCTTTCTTTCTTTCTAACTAATCTATCTATCTTTCTATCTTTCTTTCTACCTAATCTATCTTTCTTTCTTTCTTTTTAATTAACTTTCTTTCTTTCTTTCTTTCTTTCTTTCTTTCTTTCTTTCTTTCTTTCTTTCTTTCTAACTAATCTATCTTTCTTTCTTTCTAAATAAAAACTATCTTTCTTTTTCTTTCTAACTAATCTATCTATCTTTCTATCTTTCTTTCTACCTAATCTATCTTTCTTTCTTTCTTTTTAATTAACTTTCTTTCTTTCTTTCTTTCTTTCTTTCTTTCTTTCTAACTAATCTATCTTTCTTTCTCACTAATCTCTTTTTCTTTCTTTCTAACTAATCTATCTATCTTTCTATCTTTCTTACTAATCAATCTTTCTTTCTTTCTTACTAATTTATCTTTCTTTCTTTCTTTCTTACTAATCTATCTTTCTTTCCTTTTTTCTTTCTAACTAATCTTTCTTTCTTTCTTTCTAACTAATCTATCTTTCTTTCTTTCTTTCTTTCTTTCTTTCTTTCTTTCTTTCTCACTAATCTTTTTTTCTTTCTTTCTAACTAATCTATCTATCTTTCTATCTTTCTTACTAATCAATCGTTCTATCTTTCTTACTAATCAATCTTTCTTTCTTTCTTACTAATTTATCTTTCTTTCTTTCTTTCTTACTAATCTTTTTTTCTTTCTAACTAATCTATCTTTCTTTCTTTCTAACTTATCTATATTTCTTTCTTTCTTTCTTTCTTACTAATCTATCTTTCTTTCTAACTAATCTCTTTCTTTCTTTCTTTCTAACTAATCTATCTTTCTTTCTTTCTTACTAATCTTTTTTTCTTTCTTTTTTCTAACTAATCTATCTTTCTTTCTTTCTTTCTAACTAATCTTTTTTCTTTCTTTCTTTCTAACTTATCTATATTTCTTTCTTTCTTTCTTTCTTACTAATCTATCTTTCTTTCTAACTAATCTATCTTTCTTTCTTTCTTTCTTTCTAACTAATCTATCTTTCTTTCTTTCTTTCTTACTGATCTTTTTTTCTTTCTTTCTAACTAATCTATCTTTCTTTCTTTCTTACTAAACTATAAACTAATTAAACTTTAAACTTCTTTAAACTTCTTCAAACTTATTGGTCCAAACTTTCACAAGCCAACTTAAAGTTTGTCTCTACGAACTTTTTCTAGTTAATTATTGTTAATGTACACTGTTAACATGAAGCATTGTTTTGGTTTACATTATTACACATAATGCATTAGAAGTCAACATACAGTTGGGAGCAAATGTAGAAAACCATTAAAAAAAATCTCAAAAAAAAAAAAAAAATGTTTTATCCATTTAAACTTGGAAATGATTTTAAAGCGGTGGTATAATGCCCCTTTTTACAATATGTAAAATACATATTTGATGTCCCCAGAGTGTGTCTGTGGAATTTTAGCCAAAAATACCCCACAGATATTTTTATATAGCATGTTAAAATTACCCTTTTTTGAGGGTGAGCAAAAATGTGTTGTTTTGTGTGTCCCTTTAAATGCAAATGAGCCACTGCTCCCGGCACAGGGGGAGGAGCTTCAAGAGCTCCTTCTTAGCAGAGCCATATAGAGCCCTTTATTGCGAGGCGGGTTTATGTAATTTTAGGGTTGGTGATGTCACTAACCCGGGAGGAATGTCATGTAGTCCCTATAAGCCGTTTGTAGTCGTCCTTAAAAAGCCATTTCTGTAAAAGAAAATATCTCCCTTTGCTTTGAACTTTGAGGTTTGTAACTTTGCAGATGTTGTTTGTGCTCAAACAGCAACATTACACACTAGTTAGAAAAGTGAAATCATAATCAAGCACCCCTTTAAAATAAAGAAGGAAATCAAATAAGATTGTCATTGATCATGTGAACTCAAACTTAAGACGTTTGGATGGGGAATTATTTCTGAGACATTTGGGCCCAACATTATTTAAATAAGCAATGTCCTAAATTATTATGCAAGTGACACATCTGTAGGATTTCAGTAAAATAAACAGTCAGATTTTAGCTTTTCAAACAAAGTGTATGTTTTATTTCTCATATCTTTCTTATGGTAAATGGAAAACCTACTTGAAGAGGTTGTTCCACATTACTAAGCAAGTCAGTTCTTTTGTAATATAGGGAGATCTTTCTGAACATGCAAAGTATGAAAATGTGCAATGTCTTGCAAAAGGCATGAAAACAATTACCCTAATATTTAGTGAAAACTGTAGAGATTATTGACCTGTCATAAGATTTGTGAGTAATTTAGACTAGAGCACAGAAGAACTTGGTCAAATAAAGGCTTATTAGGGGAAGTTTCTGTCAAACAAACTATAAAAAGCCACTGTTGAGCAGCAAACAGGTATATGAAGTTGCTGGTGTCTCTGGAGTCTGAGAACCTCTCCATGCATAAAGTTGCATTTCAGCCGCCCCAAACCAAAGCTCACAAAGAGAAACTTTTACATATCTGTTTATTTTAGGCGTCTTTAACGCAGAACATGATTTCACCAAGTACAACATGTTCCTGGATCAACATCTTTGTGGATCCCTGGATAACATTACAATCATTTTTCCTCTCAAATTTTGGAGAGGAAGGTTGTTCCACAATCAACAAAATGTGTTCATGTTGTATTGCAAAACGCTTTTGTTACTATTAAGATGGGTACACGGGTAAAGGAAGAGTCAACGGTGTAATGTGTAACATCTGGACAACTCAGACACACGTAAATTATTCATTATGTTTATTGAATAATCCAGCAAACTCAATCTCCCAACAAAGGTCTGTGGATATGTATATGAATTCCTATATATATGAATTCTATATATAGCCACTTGATATAACTTCTTATTGGCTCACACATCTCCAGAGGGTGTGACATCTTTACACTTTAAAAATCACTGATCACAAGTTCACGCCTGTTAGTTCTTTTCTGAGAAATCCTGATGTGAAGATGATGCTGATCTAGAAGTTTTCTAAGGACCCCAAGCTTGTGCCAGGCTGCGGCCTCGTCTGTCCATTCACTAAAGATCCTCTGATTTACAATGGTTGTCTCTCACCAAGACCACATCAGCAAAGATCAACTGGAGCCTCAACGAACTGCATCAGGACAGTTTAATTCAAATGGACGACACATGCAAGTATCAAACTTAGTCTCATTATAAGGATACATTAAGTATCCTTACCCCTTTTTAAAAAGGGCATGTTAGAACTAAACTGATGGTTTGCTCAGGCTGTTGATCTGCTGAATTTCAAACAATGCTATAACGTCTTGCTTTCCTGTATTCTGCTTCAGCTTTCTTTCCCTTGGTAAACTGTATGCATGTATGTATATGTGTATGTTAGAGTAGTTTAAGTGTTTAGTGTTGTTAATAAAGTTTTTTTCATGTCACACGTAAGGTTGTCCGAGTTTCAAGCTCATATATACAGGAGTCCCTAATCGTGCAGATTTTGACTACATGCTCTTAGTAGTACTGTACAGTAAGAAAAACATTTCCCATAACCCCGGAAGAAACATTTCTTAGAATTAATAACCAATTAACACTGAGTGTTCACGGGACAAACATTGTAATTGTAAATATTAATTCTATTACATTAAGTTAATTCTATTAGCTGATCCAAATATTTATAATTATAACAAGTTATGATTCATTATTAATATTTCTTTAGAGCTAATGTGCTACAGATGTAATTACAGAAATGAATTACAGCCCTAATTACATGCAGGTATTAAATATAGTAGTACAGTTTATATTTTTATACTTTGATATTATTATGATTTTTTTTCTGAGCTGAAGAGGTAGATGAATACATAGGATAAATCTCTGAATGAATCACCGTTGTTAACTCCTCACCTTGCCCAGATGACATCTGAATCTGATGGGAAAATGAAGCTAGCTGGTAAAGAACCTCCTCCTCAGTAACAACGGCTTCCTCGCCCTGACTGAGTTTCCTGAAGGTTTCTTCCATCCAGAGGAGGGCATACTGAATGCGTTGATTGAGATACGAGATCATGCCGATGTGGAACGTTTCATCTGGATCCAGTCTTAAGTTGTGGTTCGTTTCTGAAAAGCCACACATCAAGTTGACGTCACTAAAACCCTCAGAGCCTCAAGTACAAACTGAACAAGATTTTCGCGTTGGCACTGTGTGTGGTTGCCAAGGCATTGCTAGGTGGTTTGTTACTTGATGAAAGTGCCCAACCCAAGTCTCTTTTCTGGTCTCTAGATATGACTCTGTATGGGATTTTTCACAATACACATTGTTTAAAAGCAGGTTTACTAAAACTCCTTATAGAGTTAAAGGTGCAGGAGGTAAGATTGACAGCTATTTGAAATGACTACTGCAGTTCAAATTACAATGTATTAGAGAGGGTTGTTTTTTCCGCCCTTCCATTTTCAGACTATGACTGGGTTTCCAGATTGAGGACGAGAAACATGAGCGAGCGCAATTGACAATGGGAGGAGATATACATTTATATGTTCTAATATGCTCCCGGTCATAGAGATTTTTAGATGGATGCCGACGCTTTTTAGGTCGGGTAGAATCTCCGATCTCTGACGTGGTTTGTCTGCTGGTTTCCATTACTGCAATCCGCTGTGTTATGGTCAATGCTCACTGAGCCCGAAATTTTCGTGGACGTTTTTTCGTATTTGTCATTCGGTAGCTCTGAATTGTCAAAACATCGTTCAAAATGCTTGCTACGGATGTGAAAAACGCAGAAAATCGAACCCGATCCTAAATTTTTTATGACGAAAGAAGGCAGTGTGTAAACTTGATTTACACAAAGTGAGATCGTTTTTTTTTTTTTACGTGCAAAAATTTCTGACGAGAATTTCTGACTTTTACTATTGGGTAAATTGGCAGTGGGTGGAGTCACACAGATCAAAGCAAAAACAGACATTCTGACGCAGAACACACATTTCTGCAAACATATTATGGTACTTTTATGCTTTAGTAGTCAAAAAGTTACACACAGCACCTTTAATGTTTATATTGTTCAAATGTTAATGTCATGACTCGCATTTAGCAGATTAGAGCTGGGTGAAAATATAGTTTGCATTTTGCGACAATACAGTTGAGATAGAGCTCTATGCAAGAATATGTATGCCGATAAACTATACTTATATATCCAACTTTATATAAAGAACTGGGTGATAATAAAGTTACATTTTGTGATTAAATTTTAAAACAATCAGGTTTTCAGTTGAGATTTGCTTTATAGTGTTACACTGTTATACTTATGGTTAGGGGTTTGTTCAAATCACTAAGCAAACCTTAGCAAACAAAACTAATCAGGAGAGTGATAAAGAACAAATAAAAGCACCATGAAACGCAACAAATGAAAGCACCATGAAACGCACCAGAAAATAACGTGATGCTCCTTGGATCTAATCTGTACATTTCTTGCAGTCGAACCAAAGCCATCACTACTCCTCCTACATCATCTGGAGCGGGGAGAGTCTGAGCGCAGGATTTCAGCTCTTCCAAAACATCTGTGAGAGATTACAGATGTTACTGACTGTGACTTTAAAGCCCGTTCAGTTTAGTTTTTCTTCCTGCAAATGATTCCATCATATTTACAGTTAGTCTACAATACAAAAAAACTGATGATACCCGTCAGAATCCTCAATAACATCACAGGTCTTCACAATTCACAATATATTTAATTCCTAAATAATATAATAATGGTAACACTTTACAATGATGTTATTTAGTTAACATTAGTTAACATTAACTAAGATGAATAAATGCTGTAGAAGTCTAGTTCATTATTTGTTCATTTCAACATTTACTAATACTTTATTAAAATATTGTGAACATTAGTTAATGCACTGTGAACTAACATGAGCTAACAATGACCAGCTGTATTTTTATTAACTAACATTAACAAATACAGTAACAAATGTATTGCTCATGGTTAGTTCATGTTAGTTCATTGACTATGTTAACTACTGAACCTTATTGTAAAGTGTTACCATTATAATTCGGCAACACTTTAGTTTAGGGTCCAAATGCATTAGCATGCATAATGATAGGATATTGGCTGTTTATTAGTACTTATAAAGCACATATTAATGCCTTATTCTGCATGACCATTTTCTACATCTCTTAATCCACCAATACCAAAACCTAACAACTACCTTATTAACTATTAATAAGCATTAACAAGGAGTTTATTGAGGCAAAAGTTGTGGTTAATAGTGAGAATTGGACCCTAATCTAAAGTGTGACCAATAATTAATACCAAAAGTTATGACAAATTCCAGTGTCCGAATGATATATTGTGATTTTCTAGTTGTGCTTTGACCTTTTGCATGTCTTCCTTCTATAATGTCCAGTGTATCAGGCCAGACTTGACTCAGCTTCCTCACAAGCTGGAACGCTGCGAGAGGGTTGCTGATGAACCTCTCTGGGTCTTTAGGAGTGTCTTCAAAGTCATTCTCAAATGCATTCAGAATCCTGAGAAATAAATTATATTTTATCAATATTTTACAGACTGGTAAAAAAAAACCACACACACAAAACACCATTTGTACTCTGTTTGTAACTTACTGATAATTAATAGACACAAAACTAAACTAAATGCACCATATTCAAAGATGCAGTCCGCAGTTTTTCCTTTTTGTCGCCATCTCTGTTAAAAAAGTTTAAGTTTTATAAGCACAAATGCTCGCCTTGCTCTGTTCTGTCATGCGCGTTCGAGACTCACGTAATAACGTTGAAAAGGTCACGCGTCGGCAGAAGTACCGAGTCAGTGTTTACGAATGTGAGGAAGGAGGACCATTAACACATATTCAAATGTCTTTGTGTCAGTTTATCGTTTAAAATGCCCATTTCGTGTGCGTATCCTGGGTGTTTTAATATTAAAAAGGCTAAAAGAAAATTTTCGTCAGGACAGAAGCGTGACCTTTTCAACGTAATTGTGTATTACGTGAGTCACGAACGCGCATCACAGAACAGAGCAAGGCCAGCATTTGTGCTTATAAAACGTAAACTTTTTTATTTATTTGTGAAATGCCGATGGTTTGTCTAGATAAGACCCTTATTCATCGTCTGGTGTCGTTTAAAGCCCTTTGAAGCTGCACTGAAACTGTCATTTGGACCTTGAACCGTTTGGGTCCTGTTGAAGTCCATTATATGGAGAAAAATCCTGGAATGTTTTCATCAAAAACCTTCATTTCTTTTCGACTGAAGAAAGAAAGACATGGACATCTTGGATGACATGGGGGTGAGGAAATTATCAGCAAAAGTTTTTTTAAAAGTGAACTTTAACTTGAACTTTAATGTTTTGAGGAGAATGTGCTGTCAGTCGCCGCCGGTGTGGATCCTGGCATTCACAATCACAGATTATACTTTTTGGAATAATGACCAACATCATAATTTTCACCGGAAAATGATGTGTACAGATGTGACGTAATGACACAAAGACATGCTCGAATTTCCCGCGGAAATCCACCAGTACCACTGGAATTAAAATCATTATTACAAGCTTACCGTTTTACGGCAAGCAGAGAGTTTTGAACCCTAGCTGGACATTCACTTGCTCAAACATTTATTTTTAACCATAAAAAAAAGCTACGGACTGCAGCTTTAATTAACATAATATAACCTTAATTAAAATGTACTGTTTGTAGTAGTTCATAAAATGCTTTATGCATTTTGTTAATATTGAACTCAACTTTCGTAATATTCTCCTACCAGTCTCAACTGGATTTAAGATTTTAAATTTTCCTCTTTTTTTCTTTGAATTTCCAAAATAAAGTTCTTTGCAGCTCTTTTTATAACATAACAAAGTAACACTTACCCTTTCAGAAGGTCTGCTTGGCGCTCCAGCGCTTCTATATATTCATGAAAGGATGTGGCAAACTTTTTTTTTGTATCTATAAGTTGAATCATATGATCTGCAGAAAGCATATCACGACGTTTTTGACAGATGTTATGTTTTATCATCTAGGTTTCACTTAATTTGAAGGTTTTATTTTAATTTGAAGGTCCCTTTAACACATTCTGTTGACTACAAGTAACGTTGCACCTACATGTCTACTAACTCTCATTAGAGTATTACTAGAGTATTAGTAGACTGGTAGGGTTAGAATTAGTTGACATGTAGTTGCAAAGTTACTTACAGTCAACAGAATGTTCAGAAGGGATCATCAAAAATAAAATGTTTCCATCATCTTATTGCAATAGACTAACCTGTTGAAGAGTAGAATTCATTTACAGCAACACAGGAAATCCAGCATGTTGATAATAACAATACAATCCACTTTGCTTCCATTTCGAGCGGTTTGTTGAGCTGAACATTCAGTCTCATCTCACTCTGTCTCATAACTGGTCTCTATATTGTAATGATGCTATGTGGTGCGTTAAGTCACACCTTTAAAAAAACAGATTACAGCTAATTGTGTTATTGTCTGACTCAATAATCTCCTATGATTAGACCCACGCTTACGATGACAGGTTAGACATCTCCATCAACCAGGTAACATACTTAGACATTGAGGTTTTCATGTTGAACAAACACGCAGGTGTGTTTACAGTAAAAACATTACAAAATCAAATCTAATAGAGAAACAGGTCATTACAGAGGCTGCTCATGCTTGAGGTGAGTCATTTCAAAATGTCATAATCTTAGCGTTATTCCT
Source organism: Semotilus atromaculatus (assembly GCA_031834385.1). Taxonomy (NCBI): domain Eukaryota; kingdom Metazoa; phylum Chordata; class Actinopteri; order Cypriniformes; family Leuciscidae; genus Semotilus; species Semotilus atromaculatus. Next base: position 32,659,794 of record JAULUF010000001.1, read on the forward strand.
GGTTTATATTCACTTGAATTCTAAAGACTATAATAATGTACTGAACACAATGTCAAAATAAAAATTAAATATATGAACAGTGTGTGTGTGTGTTTAAATAAAAATGCTGAAAGTTTTCTGTGAGGGTTGTGATTATGGGTAGAATTAAGGGATAAAATATACAGTTTGTACAGTATTAAAATCATGTCTATGGACAATTTCCATTCAAAAAAAAATGGAAAAGTGTTGCAGACAAAGAAGCATAACTTCAAATTTAGATATTTTTATTGCAAAATAATAGAAAATAAACACTGAAGAACAATAATTTATGCATTACGTGAACACAATGACGTGATACTCCAGTTTAATCTGCCAAGCAAGTTTAAGCAATGGGAAAAAGAAACGTCAAATAAAGGAGAAATCCCTAACAGACAGAATGCCTGATGAAGCCCTGCTCGTGTCTCATAGCAGTGAGTCCTGACTGCATCTGATGCTTGTTCTGGAGTGTCTGGTTGTGTCCGTGTTTGCTCAAACGCTGACTGCATCACTGGGTCAGGCCACACGGTCGCCTGAACTCTTGACCTCTCTCATGGATCCATTTGTTTGAAACTGCCAAATGAGAGGAACTTGTAAATGCGAACTGATATTTGATGGCTTTAAAACAACCTAGATTTCATGCCATGTTAGAATAAAATTTGTTTAACTACAATAAAATGAACATCAACGTGATTTTTGCAATTAAAAAGTAACTGAACAGCAACCTATTCACCAGCATTTGGTCACGAGTCTGTATTTAGTGCACTTACCCCATTTACTGCCTACTAGAACAGGACAGGCTGCGTGTCTCGTTCTGTAGTCTCCTTCTCCACTTTCAAAGAGGTTGTACCAGAACACCGCTGTTCCCTACAGAAAGAGGAGGATAGGAGTTCAAACCAAGCAACAACCTTAACAGTCTTTCTCTCGAAACCAACACTGAAGTGACTTAAACTGCAGTTCATCGACCGGCCACTAGAGACAGGCTGCAGAAGAGAGTCAATTTCATGTTAAAATGCCCAACTTTACAGCAGGAAAAAAATATGCATACAGCCTGGTGCAAAAATTGGTTTTGATCTACATAGCTCATTTTGCCCTTCCTGACGACTGTGACGGGGGTGAATTGTTTTATAACTCATCCGTTTAAATTATATTAAGCCTTAAAGCTCTGCATAATTAAGGGCGTGACCACTTGAGCGACAGGTGGATTGCCGCTGATGTCACTACTAGCCGTTTGTCTGTTAGCATCACGTCACCTCAGCTAATTCTGCCTTTTTGCCCATTTCCGGTTATCCGGGAGTGACGCGCGACCAAGATGGCGACGGCCGGCTCCGCCTACTTTGGGCTTCAGAAACACTACGGGTGACATCACGGACACTACGCCCATATTTCTTTACAGTCTATGGCTTAAACGCTGCATCTGTAAAATGTAAAACACTACAAGCTGATGTCAGATCCGATTGGCTGATGGTCGATATGATTCCATTAAACAGTAACACTTTCCTTGTTACTAGATAATGTAGAATATTAGTTATAACTATAAATTATGCAAAATTACATGCAACTAACCCTAAACCAGCCCCTAATCCTAACCCTATAGTAAGTACATGTAGTTAATTATTATTATTACTCAGTACTTAAATGTATTATTACACTGTATCAACGACACCTTAAAATAAAGGGTAACCAATTAAACCAAACTATATTTACAAAAATTATCACAAAATATTTATTAGACATTGATTGGCATGGCTGTTGGTAGATCTTGAAACGGACACAAGGGAAAGGTGACAGTTCGGGGAAGCGGACAGTAGCCGCGTTTCTATTATCCTTCAAATAGCGCAAATTGAAATTGCGAATTAAAAATACGCCCAATGGAAACACGTCAATTTCGCAAAAACGCCCATTTATCGCAAAACAGTTTTAATGCTCCCATGAGGTGGTTTTTCAGGCAATTTGAAAAATAAATATTTAGCAAAACTGCACTGGAAACAGTTTTTGCGCATTTACAGTCACCTGACGTAGATGACGCGGTGTGTTCGGACAGAATACAAGTTCTTTATTAAATTCAAAAAAGACAAAAGAACTACAGGAATACTGGACTCTAAACCTCACAGAAACGCCACAATCAAGACAATCAAGGAGAAACACCCAGAAACTCCTCATATGAGCCGCTGTCACGTTTTGGTATTGTCTTGTTTCTGGGTTTGTTCATGTCGTGTTTCCATCTCTGTCATGTGATTCCCTGTTTGTCATGTGATCCTGCCATGTGTCTTGTCATTGGTTAATCGTCTGTTTCATTGTTCACAGGTGTCCCTTATCTTGTCATTAGTCTTGTGTATTTAAACCCTCATGTTTGCCATGGGTCTTTGTCAAGTATTGTTTCCACTAAGTTCATGTTCATGCCACGCCATGTTTTTGTTTCAAGTTTTGTTTTATTTGTAATAAAACTGCACTTGGGTTCTTTATAACTTGCCTCCATTGGAATCACTTTACAGCCGCTCACAGTATAAGGGTCTTTCTTGGTCATTAATGCTTGGATAACACACACACACACGTCTCCTTCCATTAATAATAATGGCCAGTGCAGTGACTGGGATATACATAAAACTACCAACATCGGTTGCCATGATTTTTGGAATGATTATCGCGAGAGGAAAACGTCCCGGGTTACGTATGTAACCCTAGTTCCCTGAAGGAACGAGACGCTGCGTGAAAACGCTGCGGGAACGCTTCTAGCGTTGTGCGTCTTGAAGCATAGTATGGAATCAGCCAATGGCGAGACGGAACGTCACGAGTGACGTCATCGACCAGGAAACTATAAAGCACCCCCTATAAACAAGATGGCGACAGCTTCTGGAAAGTCTGAAGCAAATCGATCAAGGGAATGCTGGGAGTATGGCAACGACACGCAGCGTCTCGTTCCTTCAGGGAACTAGGGTTACATACGTAACCCGGGACGTTCCCTATCAGGAACGTCGAGCTGCGTGAAAACGCTGCGGGAACGCTAATACCCACGTCGCCATAAGAGCAAGTGACCGACTGTGTGAATCAAGGATTAAATTCAGCCGAAAGCACCTGCGCCCCAGGGGTGGAGCTAAGGTCTAGGTCATAGAACCTGACGAAAGTATGCGGTGAGGACCAGCCTGCCGCATAACAAACGTCATGAAGAGAAACTCCTGACAATAAGGCTTTGGAAGCCGCCATACTCCTGGTAGAGTGAGCTCGGACAGCCAAAGGTGAAGGCTGACCAGCCGACTCATAGGCAAGTGAGATGGCCTCGACCACCCACTTGCTCATCCTCTGCTTAGACACTGGGGACCCCTTCTTAGGTGGTCCGAAACAAACGAACAACTGTTCTGATTTCCTCCACAGGGCAGCTCTGTGGACATAAGTATCTAGAGCCCGGACAGGGCAGAGCAGATTAAGTTTTTCCTGATCTGACGATGTAAAAGGAGGAGGGCAGAAGGCCTGCAGAACTATAGGTCTGGCCACATTGGTAGGGACCTTAGGGACATAACCTGGCCTGGGGTGGAGAAAAGCCTTCACCATCCCAGGCGCAAATTCCAAACACGAGGGAGCAACCGAGAGAGCCTGAATATCTCCGATTCTCTTAAGAGAAGAAATGGCAAGGAGAAAAATAGTCTTTAAAGTAACAAACTTTTCAGAAACTTCTTCAATAGGCTCAAAAGGAGCTAGGGAAAGACCTTCTAGAACGATGGCCAAGTCCCACGCTGGCACCCTCGTGCGGACTACAGGCCTCAGCCTCAAAGTACCACGGAGGAAACGAGTTATAAACGGGTGTCTCCCCAAAGAGACTCCACTGAAAGGAACATGGTAAGCAGCAAGTGCCGCCACATACACCTTTAGTGTGGAGGGGGATAACCCTGAGGAGAAACGCTCCTGCAGGAACTCCAGCACTGCACCCACTGGGCAGTTAACTGGGTCCAACAGGTGTTCTCCACACCAAGAAGTGAAGAGCCTCCACTTCAAGGCGTATAACTTCCTCGTGGAAGGAGCTCTGGAGTGAAGGATGGTCTCAACAACCTCGGTTGAGAGACCAGTGCCTACGAGCTGGGCCCCCTCAGAGGCCAAGCCCATAGCTTCCACAACTCTGGGCGGGGGTGATAAATCAACCCGCTCGCCTGAGAGAGAAGGTCCCTCCTGATCGGAATCTCCAGAGGAGAACCGTCTAGGAGAGATATAAGGTCCGCAAACCAAACTCGGGCCGGCCAGTACGGGGCTACCAATAGTAGACTGACCCCGTCCTGGCGAACCCTCTCCAGAACTCCTGGGAGCAGAGCAATCGGGGGAAAGGCGTACAGGTGTGACCTCGGCCACACCTGTACCATAGCATCCAACCCCAGAGGGACTGGATAACTGAGAGAGAACCACAGTGGACAGTGTGATGTCTCCCTGGATGCAAATAGGTCCACCTCGGCGCGACCGTACTGCATCCACAGGAGCTCCACCACCTCGGGGTGGAGTCTCCATTCCCCGGGCCTCGGCCCCTGCCTCGACAGGATGTCCGCTCCCTGATTTAAATACCCCGGAAGATAAATCGCCCTCAATGAAAGGAACTTCCCCTGGGTCCATAGAAGGATCTGGCGAGCCAGATTGTATAACTGGCGAGAGCGCAGACCCCCCTGATGGTTTATGTAAGAGACCACCGATGTATTGTCGGACCGGACAAGAACATGATGACCTCTCAGGTCTGGCAGGAAGTGTTTCAGAGCCTGAAACACCGCCAACATCTCTAGACAATTTATATGCCAAAATCGATGATGGTCCTGCCACAGACCCTGGGCTGGGCGACCACTCATGATCGCCCCCCAGCCTGTGAGGGAAGCATCTGTCGTTAGCGTTACACGACGACAAAGAGCTCCCAGCACAGGTCCCTGGGACAGAAAACAAGGATCCCTCCACATGACCAGAGCACGTAGGCAGCGCCGCGTAACTCTGATCGTGCGGAGGGGGTTTCCCCTCGGGGAGAACCCCTTGGTTCTGAGCCACCACTGTAACGGTCTCATGTACAACAGGCCGCAAGGTATAACATTGGACGCTGCTGCCATCAGACCCAGCAGTCTCTGGAACTGCTTCACAGTGAGCAACTGGCCTAGCTTTACTCGTTTTACGGCTGAGAGAATCGAAGTGATGCGGGCCGGCGACAGGCACGCCCGCATTGCTACTGAATCCCATAATACCCCCAGAAAAGATGTCTTCTGTGATGGAGATAGAACACTCTTCTTGGCATTCAGCCTCAACCCCAGTTTCTTTATGTGCGCGAGGACGACATCTAGATGCCGAACCACTTGTTGTTGCGATTGAGCCAGAATCACCCAATCGTCTATGTAGTTCAATATACGAATGCCCTGGAGTCGCAGTGGAACTAGCGCTGCATCCATGCATTTCGTGAACGTGCGGGGAGATAGAGCTAGACCGAACGGAAGAACACGATATTGGTACGCTTCGCCCCCGAAAGCGAACCTCAGGAACTTCCTGTGTTGCGGAAGGATGGAAATGTGGAAGTACGCGTCCTTCAGATCTATCGTGACAAACCAGTCCTCGGACCTGATTTGTGACACGATTTGCTTTAGCGTGAGCATCTTGAACTTGAGCTTGGCTACAGCACGGTTTAATAGGCGCAGATCTAAAATTGGACGCAACCCCCCATCCTTCTTTGGAACGATGAAATATCGGCTGTAATAACCTGACTCCTTGCTGGGAGGAGGAACCCGTTCTATAGCCTCCTTTTGAAGGAGTGTTTTCACCTCTTGTTCCATTACCAGAGCCTGCTCGGGGCCCACCACAGTGGGCAGGACCCCGTTGAATCGAGGAGGAGGAGATCTGAACTGAATGGCATAACCCCTCTCTATCGACTGCAGAACCCACTGAGATATTTTTGGAAGACTTTTCCACTCTGCCAGAAATTCTACTAAGGGTACCAGCCTCTCGAGGCTGGCCTCTGGAATATTTTGAGCAGCAGACACAGCGCCCTGTAACGGCGCACCGGCAGGGAACGACTGGTCTAACTGCCCTAGGCCCCTCCTCAGAGGGGGCGAGTGTCCCTCGGGAAAACACTCGCTGGGCCCGTCTACGCCCCGTCTTAAAGGCGGGGTTGGCAGAAGGGACCCCTGAGGGCACCGTGAGAGGACGGGCACCGTCTGAAGCGGTGAACACCTCCCTCTCACGGAGGGGACCACCCTCAGCATCCTCTTTTTAGACGAAGCCTTCTTAGCCATAATGACCGTCCTCAGATCAGTCTTACCGCTGGAAGGCTTCGCCTGAGAGTGTCGCGTCTGTGCCCATTGTTTAGAAGGGGGGCCACGAGACGCGACGCTCTGCTTTTGTTGCGCCCTATGTGAGGAGCTTGTCGACGGCTTGGTCTGCCCTCGCCCAGCAGACCCTGAGATATGAACTTTAAGTGGGAGGAATTTTTGAAAAGCCGCAGCTTGTTTCTTTCCTTCCTGAAATTTATCTATAACCACATCTACTGCGTCACCAAATAGACCAGATGGAGAAAGTGGAGCATCCAAGAGAAAAGCTTTCTCTTTATCCTTCATATCAGAAAGGTTCAACCACAAGTGCCTCTCTGCGGCCACCAAGGCTGCCATAGTACGGCCCATCATTTTGGCCGACTCCTTGGTGGCACGCAGAGATAAATCTGCAGCCTGACGCAGTTCGCGAACCACGTCAGTGCTGACCTCCTCACTCTCACTCATATCTTTTAAAAGATCAGCTTGGTATGCCTGCAATATGGACATAGTATGCAGACACGCCGAAGCCTGACCAGCCGCCGAATAAGCCTTGCCCACCAAAGCCGAGGTATTTCTAAGAGGCTTGGTGGGCAACGCTGGTGCCTTAAGAGACGAAGAAGACTCAGCAGAAAGATGGCTAGCTAGAGTCTCCTCCGCCTTGGGCATCGCCCCATAACCATACAACTTAGCCCCCGATATATTCGAATAAGTGGATGTCTGGGGGCTAAAAACACGATAAGAGGCGGGTCTCTTCCACGACTTCGACACCTCAGTGTGGAGGTCGGGAAGAAATGGAAGGCACCGCCGTGGAGGTTGAGCACGGGAAGGCAAAAATCGTTCATCAAGCTTGCTTTTAGAAACACACTCCTGCCTAACAGCTGGCCACTCGATGCTTAGTTTAGAAACCGCACGAGTGAGCACCTCCATAAGCTCCTCATGTTCAGGGGAATGAGATGACGAATCCTCAATATCCCCTGTCTCAATACTAACAACATCCAGCTCCTCGGAACTGGATAGTTGCAGCATTGGTGCCTCAGCCCGGGGGGAAGAAACCGCAATGCGTGCTTCCACACCCGAAACTGAGGCACTGGAACTGGCAGGTAAAGGCTGAGATAAGGCAGCGCCCGTCTCAAACCCCGCTGACAGATCCATTTGCGATCCCCACGACAGGCGCCGCCGCTCTGCCTCGACAGAAGCGGGACCCGAGCCGCGGGGAGCGCGAACCGAACCACTCTCCTCGAAGAGTGATCGGCGGGAGCGGAGCGTTCTGATCGGAAAACGCTCGCAATGCTCACAATCAGCCCCCTCGAGAGCTGACTGGGCATGCTGCACTCCCAAACAAGCAACACACAGATCGTGTGTGTCCCCACCCGTGAGATAACGAGTACAGGGGGAGCACACTTTCTATATTGCTGCTCGCTCGTCATAGTAATATATGTGAATATATATAGTTTTTTAAGTGAAAAACTCCTGCCTAGCAATCACTAAGAACAGACAAAAACACAGTTTGGACAGATTCACACAGAGAGCGCTTTGCTGAAGACAACAGAAGCTGTCGCCATCTTGTTTATGGGTGTGCTTTATAGTTTCCTGGTCGATGACGTCACTCGTGACGTTCCGTCTCGCCATTGGCTGATTCCATACTATGCTTCAAGACGCACAACGCTAGAAGCGTTCCCGCAGCGTTTTCACGCAGCTCGACGTTCCTGATAGGGAAATGACGTTTTAGTCGCATTACATCGGTTAATGGAAACGCCGTCATTTCGCATTTAGAAAAAGAAAAAAAAAGCACAAGTTTTGCGCAAATCTGTAATGGAAACGCGCCTAGTGTTATTCGCCAATGCAATGTTAAATATCCCCTAAAAAACAATTGGTTAGTTCCTGTTATCTTAATCAGTTTCTTTATTCAGTTAGAATGTGAATAATTGCATCATCATTGACGTAATGATTTCCTACATGTTTTATTTAAGGTTTGGTGTCCGTACCTTTCTAGGCCAGATAGCAGCACCAAAATCTGGAAAAACAGTCGCTCCCCCCGCCTCAACATCACTCATCTGTAACGGAGAGAGATTATTACAGTTTTTTCCAATTGCTAACACACTAAAATGACATGGACAGCTCAATTATTTAAACTGACACACAGAGAGCAAAACCTCTTCTCAAGTCTCCAAAACTCTAAGCACATTTTCTGCTTTACACACGTTTTGCAATTCAAAATGGCACTTTTTAAATGCACTGAACACGGTTCTCTGCATAAGACACAACAATCTGACATAAAGTCACATGTTTACCATTTCAAAACACTGACATTCAAAATGACACTATATGAGCTAATTGGTCAATACATGTGCCAGCTGGCCAAACACCTCAATGGTTAATGGTTAACACTTCAATCAGGATGTAAGCACTATGAAAAGACCACTGGTGAGCACCTTTTTTTTACAACAACAATGGAAGACGAGGAAGAGGAAGAGGAAGAGAAAGAAGAGAAAGAGGAGGAAGAGGAGGAAGAGGAGGAAGAGAAATAGGAAAATGAAGAAGAGGAAGAGGAAAAGGAAGAAGAGGAAGAGGAGGAGGAGGACGAGAAAAAGGGAAAAGTAAGAAGAGTAGGAGGAGGAAGAGAAAGAGGAGGAGGAAGAGAAAGAGAAAGAGGAAAAGGAAGAAGAGGAAGAGTAGGAGGAGGAGGAGGAAGAGAAAGAGGAGGAAGAGAAAGAGGAAAAGGAAGAAGAGGAAGGATAGGAGGAGGAGGAGGAGGAGGAGAAAGAGGAGGAAGAGAAAGAGGAAAAGGAAGAAGAGGAAGAGTAGGAGGAGGAGGAGGAAGAGAAAGAGGAGGAAGAGAAAGAGGAAAAGGAAGAAGAGGAAGAGTAGGAGGAGGAGGAGGAAGAGAAAGAGGAGGAGGAAGAGAAAGAAGAAGAGGAAGAGTAGGGGCCCCTAGAAGAGTTATTTTCAGCATGGCGGTGGAAGGTATACGACTGGCAGCCCTTTGTGCGCATGCCTCTTGTGCAGGCTATGGAAGAGGCATGAGGAGATTGATGTGGGTGTGATTCAGGGATGGATAAGGCACTCAAGGCGCTTCTTCCCTCGATGTCTGGCAAGGGAAGATATTGCATGATGTAGCCTGTGATGTGGCCTGACCCAGCTGTACGGCAAGATGCTGCCTAATTATTTTTCTTGCCTCTTTTTTTATATATTTATTTTTTCTGCAATTTTGTTTTTCAGTTTACTGTTTTTTGTGAGCATATTTTTGTTCAGGCCAATGCAAATATATCTGCTGTGCATATGTTGCACTGACTTGTTTGGTGAAAAATAAAAAAATAAATGTTTCAACAGCATGTGTGTGTATCTGCAAATATTTCTGTCATGTGAACAATCTGAAGAATTTTCTACAATTTGAACTATTTTAGTATAATGGCAAAGCTTACTAAAGATGAGAGTGCTGTTCATTATGCCCAACAGTGTGTAGTTGGTTAGACAAAAATCTGGTAATATGAATGAAGTGTGTACCATTTCGTGCAAAAGTTTGATTTTGATAATGCTATATGTAGTTTTGGTTGCAGTGCCTCATTTTGCAGGAGATATGAGGTATTTTGCAGTTTGGGTGTGTGGTTTTGTGAATTGTGTTAAGTATTTTGATAAAACCAGACTAGTTTGCAAAATTGTGTGTTAGCAATTGGAAAAAACTGTAACATCAGCATTTCATTTCAAACAAATACAACAGGGCATGTCATCAGTGTTTCAGTGTCTACTAATACTCTAATGAGAGTTAGTTGACAGGTTACTTATAATTTAGAAGAATGTCTAAAGTGGGCCATCGAAATAAAGTACCACGAAATTTCTACATTTGTAGATGTTGGAATTATTAATGCCTGTTTTCTGTCCCTGGCTGAGATCCACTGGTGTGTGTGTGTGTGTGTGTGTTTCTGTGTGTGTGTTTGTTTGTGTGTGTGTGTGTGTGTGTGTGTGTGTGTGTGTTTTTGTGTGTGAGTGTGTGTGTGTGTTTCTGTGTGTGTGTGTGTGTGTGTGTGTGTGTGTGAGTGTGTTTCTGTGTGTGTGTGTGTGTGTGTGTGTGTGTGTGTGTGTGTGTGTGTGTGTGTGTGTGTGTGTGTGTGTGTGTGTGTGTGTGTGTGTGTGTGTGTTCATGTGGATCCGTAGTAGCCGATGACACAATACCTGATGCCAAGTCAAGAGTAATCATATAACACATGAGTTCTGGAACCAGGCACCACAAGATACACATACTTACATAATTTAAAAAAGTAGCCACACGATTTCCAGTGCCTAATGATTTGAAAGCATCAGGTTCATCTTTCTATGAAGATAAAATTTTAGAGTAAAGACAGGCAGAGAGGCAAGAAACGCTCGTCTCCGAGCGCACACACATGTACTTACGTAGTTCAGATAGGTGGCAAGTCTATTTCCATCAACCTTGAGGTTACTGTCAAAAGGACGCTGCAACAGACGTGTGTAACTTTTAAACCAGACTGAAGTGCAGCAGTGGAATATCTGCCTCGCAGGCAACTCACTTTACACTCGATATGATTATGCTGACAACAACAAAAACTGAGTGTTGGGTGTCAAATCAATTCACAAACATGTACTCAATCTAAAACAATAGGAAAATACTTTAGCTCGAGTGATTTGTCACAATCAAAAACACTAATGCATTCAAGATCAATCAATCAAGTTTTCAATCAATCAATAAAAATGATAAAATGATCAGGAAACGTATTACCACCAGCAATGATATACAAGCTTCTCTTCCGACATTTAAATCACAGGCACTTTTTTAGCTATCAAGTGACACACTATACCCCCACATAAACATATAATTACATGTAAATAATCATTTCAAAAATCAATTAAATGTACCATGTCCTAGGCCACAAATGATATTTTTCTTTCTAAGTCCACTGTGTGACGGTATAAAGCCGGATCACTCTATCACAACCGCTCACTGAAGAGTGTGTGTTTGTCAGACTGAAGATATCCTGAAGGGATTGGGTTGAGCTACTAACTTTATTTATTTCTGTCATTTTGTTGTTAAGCTGTGTTGTTGCAGTCACTTTATTTGTCATGCTGTTGTGTTGACAGTAAACAGCTTTCATTTTTTTGTTGAAAAGCAGATCTTGTTTTTTTTTTATATCATAAATAAAATAGTAGCCCTGGGAAGTCGTAGGGTATTGGGTGGCAATTTTACATGCATTTACTCTCAATGCTATATTCTACACTTCTGTTATTTATTGTCATTTATACAACCGTTCTGGTCCTCGAATCTGATTGGATGAGAGCCTTTTCCAGCCGTGCGATATATGTGTCACAAAATGTAGTTTTAAGAGTTTTTTAGGCAAGAATGTAGTTATTTAGACCACAAATATGTGACTATAATAAACACAGCGCGTATCTCACAGTCTGTTGAGCTTCATCTCGGCCAGTCCTTCGGGAATCAGCCACTGGCTCTTATTGTATGTAAATAGTGGTTAAACATGAGATATAATTCATTTCGGGAATATCAAACAAGCAATCTTTGGTCTTATTAATCTAGTACATGTTCCAGAGCAAATCAATTTGGGTTAAGTGGCAAATTAAGTTTCATAACTTCTTATTTAGGCTATTTAACTTAAATCCTATAGCATATTGCAGTTTGACTGAATTGTTTGCTTGTGTTTATTTCCCATTTGTCTTTTATAATGGCGATTGTTGTTCAGTTAAATACTGTTGTTCAATAAATATTATTTTCTATAAATAATATGCCGTATTAAGTATTGAGAAAGAGTCCGTTAGTGATCGTGATATAGACTTCAGTGAAAATTACACTACGCCATTGTGCCACTGTGCGTCCGACTGTTTGTACTGTATTTTATTTAATTTTTTATTCTAAACTATTTTAATTATTCTTATTTCTTTTGATTATTTTAATTTCTTCTATGTAAAGCACTTTGAATTACCATTGTGTTTGAAATGTGCTATATAAATAAACTTGCCTTGCCTTGACTACATGTTGGAAAAGAGTAACTGGTTGTATACAAGGAAGTTGTTTAAGTGCTATCAAGAAAGATATCGCTTTCCTCAGACATTCAAACTGATATTATATAATGAATATAATATTATGGCCATCGACCTGAAGAATGAATGCTATATTAGATGCAGGTAATACACTCGTTTAGTCGATCTCTCTCATAATACTCTACACAAAAGTTCTGCACAAAAGAGTTTTTTTTTTGTTGTGCTGTCGAACGGTTGTATAAATGTAACATCACACTCGTAGCCGTGAGATAAGGTTGTATATCAGCACAGATGTGATTACCTACAGCACTCGGCCTGAATCACAGACGTATCGCACTGATACTTATATATATATATTAAACTGCAATAACAATAAACCTTCTTAATAAAACATTTCTGTGGCTGACAATGAACATAAGAGCTAAACAATTTAACGTACACCTGACTTAATTTCACTTTGTTCATTCTTTATTTATTTCTAATGAAATGTTTTCTCCAAACCAAGATTGGAAAGAGCCTAAACAAATAGATGGATAAAGACGAGACATGGATGTTGTGTGTCAATTTACAGTAAAAAATAATTTAATTTACAGTAATTCCTTTATATTAGGAGAAAAATTGTTACTAATATTTCCTCATGCACATGCCCATGATTGTTTAGGTGTGAAATATCATGCCTCATTATTGAAATAAATGCAGTTCTTACCCTTGAGAAATCATAATGTGGTTCATATTGACCTCCAACGCCATAGTTAGCAACCTAAGATGCAACAGAATTCATAAGAAGATTCTGTTATTGAATCCGAACAGAAACGATTCATTTTCAAATAAGCAAACAACAAATAATTTCTAATTTCTAAAATTTCTTTTTAAAACTCCTAATTTCTTTGTATTGTAAAGTACAATGACAATAAAGGCATTCAATTCGAATCATGTGCCTTGCACTAGTGTACCATTTACCACAATGCAATGCATCATTCCCAAAACATCTGTTTCAATTTGTGTTTAAATACCTGGAGAGGCTGTATACTAATTAAAAGAAATATTGTGTACATAATTGTACAATTTTATTGTTTCAAGTTTTTTATTCTGAAACTCATTTTAGAATTAACAGTAAATTATGAATAACTACAAGCAACTAACCCTAAACCAAACCCCAACCCGAATTATATAGCAAGTACATGTAACCTAATATTACTCAGAACGTATTTATATAATTACACTGTAACAAGGGCACCTATTCTCCATTATATTGGTGTGAGACTGAAGTCAATGGAGAAGAGACATGGAGTATTTTGTGTGGATCACCTGTAGCAGTTCTGCAGTCTCCACAGTTAACCCAGTGATGTCCTCTATTCTCTGATTGACCCGCGCGATCACCGGATCCTCTTCTCCTTCCAGCCACGCGCTGTAGACACACCAGAACAGACACCGATAATGACAAAACCGCTAATAGACCAAACTACTGTATGTTAAACGGCTGAATCTCATCACAAACAAGTCCACTTATTAATGCATTACCTAGGGCTGAGCACTATGACCAAATCATAGAATTGTTTTATATATACACTACCGGTCAAAAGTTTTAGATCAGTAAGATTTTTAATGTTTTTATTAAATGAAGTCTCTTCTGCTCACCAAGGCTGCAATTATTTGATAAAAAATACAAAAAAAACTATTTAAAACAGCGGTTTTCTATGTGAATATATAGTAAAGTGTAATTTATTCGTGTGATCAAAGCTGAATTTACAGCATCATTACTCCAGTCTTCAGTGTCACATTTTTAAAATTATTATAATATGAAATTATTATAATATGATGCTCAAGAAACATTTATGATTATTATCCATGTTGAAAACAGTTTTTTACATTTTTATTTCAGGATTCTTTGATGAATAGAAAGTTCAAAAGAACAGAATTGATCTGAAATGGAAAGCTTTTGTAACATTAATCACTACCATTCAAAAGTTTGGGGTCAGTAAGAATTTATTTTTTATTTTTGGGGGAAAGAAATTAGAAAATACTTTTATTCATCAAGGATGAGTTAAATTGATCAAAAGTTACAGTAAAGACATTTATAATGTTAGAAAAGATTATATTTTAAATAAATGCTGTTCTTTTGAACTTTCTATTCATCATAGAATTTTGGGGGAAAAAATCGTACACGACTGTTTTCAACATTGAAAATAATAATTTATGTTTTTTGAGCATAAAATCAGCATATTAGAATGATTTCTGAAGGATCATGTGACACTGAAAACTGGAGTAATGATGTTGAAAATTCAGCTTTCAAATTACATTTGAAAAATATATTAAAATAGAAAACAGTCATTTTAAATTGTCATAATATTTCACAATATTACTGTTTGTCTTTTTTTTTTTCATCAAATAAAGCAGCCTTGGTGAGCAGAAGAGACTTCATTTAAAAACATAAAAAATCTTACTGATCTAAAACTTTTGACCGGTAGTGTATATATATATATATATATTCACGGTAAAGTTATATATCATAATCTGGTTATTTTGCTGGAAATTGAATGAAGAAACCAGCAATATCACCATGACCAAGTGCACCGTTGTTCTAAATATCAGTAGCTAAGCCCAAGATAATCGCAGATGTGGTGATATCTTCATTAGTTCATGCTTCTTTTCCATTCTCTGATAATTAAACAAGCTTAAGATGGTTTGCTGGTTATAGTTTGGCCAGGCTAGAATACACTTAAGAGTACTGACATCTATTGTAATATTAATGGTATGGCAAAATCGGGTAACTGTTCTACCATCATATCACCCAGCCCTAGTTACTGTACCTCACCTTATGTTCCAATAAAGCCAGACATGAACACAATGAAATGATCTGATGTATATGAGATGTGCTCACCTTTTGGAAACTCTATAATGGGCAACCGTCAGAACGCCGGTTTTAGGATCTCTCACTGTGGCCCTCGCAAGCTATAGAGAATAACTCATCATTAGCTAGATTACAAACCTTAAAGGATCAAAAATACAAATTCTATCATTATTTACTCACCCATGTGTCATTCCAAACCAGTTTTGTGATTTTTTTTTTAAATTCTATGTGTGATGAACAGACCAAAACTTCAGTAGTTGTTCACTGATCAACTTAAAGGTACAATATGTAAATAAATTCGCCGCTAGGGGTCGCTAACCTTGTAATGCGTAGGTTTATGACGCAGTGATAAGCTGAATGATGGGACTTGCTGTCAAGCTGATGGATCTAATAATGTTTATTGATAAGTGAAAACATTCATGTTTTTTAACATGATAGTGGTATGAAGCAGGATGCGATTGCTAATAAGAGACAGATATCACACGAGAGTCCCGCGGATATAAATGAATAAGGACATTTCATTCTACAGAACTACCCTCAAGTGCTGAATTACTCTAACACTAGAGTACTAAACATCATACTAAACAGCATTTGAGTGTGTTGAAAGTTATAATGTTATTCTATGTGTTAGTTTGTTTGCTATATGAAACTAGCAGTAAGCTAGATCAACATTAGAACAACATACTGATCATATTCAAACATTTCATCATGTTGAGCTATATAACATTGATTTGTTTTATGTACATTTGCTCAGCTGTCTAATAAAGTATGTGCAAGAGCGGTGTTGCTCCAAGTTAGCCGCGGACGCTAGCTCTCAGCATCTCAAAAACGCCACGCCGATATTGATCCTCATTTTAGTTCTCATTTTTTGTCCCAAAGTCTGCTTGCCATGGTCTATAATGTTTGAACGAAACAAGAACAGCGTATCGCTAAACGTTACGCACTACGCAGTTGTCCACAACTGTCGCCATGGTTACGTCATGGCTATGGCAGTACTAGCGGAAACCGAGTGTAGCGCGGATATTCCGTCATTGACAGACAACATTTTTTTCTGGGACGGCCACTTATTTAAAATTGGAATTTCTCTGAAATAAAAAAATCTTTGGAGACTTTGGGGATATTGTAAGTACACAACAGCAGGAAATATATCACACTGTGCAAAGTGATTTTTGGATATTTTATTACAAAATTCTTACATATTGTACCTTTAATTCCAGCCAAACCCAGCATTCATAGCTTTCAGACATAGAATGTCACATGTAGTAAGTGAATGCAAAGTGTTTGTGAAGAGGAAATACTTTGAAAATAAGTCATTTTTCATTTTTGGAGTTAGACAGACATGGTCACCATGAACTGCTACTGTTGTGCAGAAAAAAATTACGGCATACAGATTTGAAATGACAAAATATTAAGTAGTAAAAGCGAGCCTTTTAAGTTTAAGCTTTACATGTTTTTTTTTAGATGTCATAAACTGGCAAAAAGAAATGGGCTTGCTTAACTGCAAACCTGTAAAAAGTCTCAGGTTGTCAATGCATCAAGTCTATAAGACTTAATAAAATAAAAGTTATTTTTAGTATAGCGACTAATTCATTTTTCTCAGCTTGCCCAGTTTGTTTTCACAATGCAAATAATGTAAGTGGGTAAAGTTCAGGATTAAATCAGCTAAGGCTTTTTGTATGACATTCTTAGATTAGTAGGTTTACTATAGGAGAACAATGGTGCAGTTACTTATGTTCTATTGACCAAAAAAAGTGAGATTTATCAATTATAATAACAGATAGAACATTATATCTGTTTGGCTCAAAAAACTTGTAACTAGTTTTCAATGAATATGGTTATCAACTGTTTCGTTGTTTTACAGAATCTTGTTCAACTCGCTAAAACAAATGATTCCTATTTATTTACATTTCTCTTTATTGTATAATTCCTATCAACACTGAGCCAGTTTCTTCAAAAAAGATTTGATGTAAAAAAAAAAAAATCACACACACCATTTGTTTTACATTACTTTTGGATTAACTATTCCTCTAAACTGGTCTAGTGGTTTAAGGCGAGACACTACAGGTGAATAGGGTGACATTTTTAACTAGCAGATATCACGATGAAACTTTCCCAGTTGATTACCAAGATTAAGATGAGAAAAAAATGTATTACAAGTTTTCTGTAATTTAATGTTTAAATATGCAAATTAGGCATTATCTAATTAAATATGCACTAATTTGCATATATTTTAAAAGACGAAATCTGAGTATTGGATAAAGCCAGGTTAAAAATTATTTTTTCATTGTGTTCACATATTAGATGGGAAAAAAATTACAGATTGATTTATGGATATCTACTTTTGTTATCCTGTAAATCAGAATATACTGTCAATAGCCTTAAAAAAATATTTTTTCGCCATGTTTTTTTGGAATGAAATGTTATATAAATCAGGCTAGGAATAATATATTTACAAATCCCTCAGTAAATGTCTTCATAATATAACTAGGTACAAGACTGGAAAGTTTGGTCTATATTGGTGCTACTGAAGTGGAGATTTTGAACTTGGAGTATGAGAGAAAAAAGTCATTTTGAGAAAACAGGCTTGGCATATTTGCATCAGACAATGAGATTGAGCATTTAGAGTTAAATCCCCCCTTTTACTTTCACGATTGGTTGCTGATTAAAAGGAAATGACCAAATTGGGATCCGACAGCATTGTACAGGAGAGAGAGAGAGCTTTCTAGCGGTGTGTGTGATGACAGAGGATTTAAAACGCCAACTTTTGTTGAATTTAGGAGAAATCTACAGACGCAAACAGACAAAGTGTAGTAAAATAAAGACCTAAATGTGTATCTCAGACTTTTTTTCAACACAAGTCTGAAAGAAGACAAGTCCAAAATCTCAAAATTGACCAGTAAAAAAAAAAAAGATGTTTTTGCCTGCCGTGTCTCGCTTTAATACGGACCTTGGGTTTGGCTAACTCCTTGATCCTCTCGATCTCGTGGTCAGACAGGGCTTCCAGAAAGCGGACGATATGAGGACTGTCCCACTCGTCCTCCTCCTTCATCGGCTTCAGCAACAGACGCGGGTTCCTGTTGCCGTCCTGATAACGGCAGAACAGTCTGCTACGTCTCTTCACAGTCTGTTGGGGAATTAATATTAAACAAAAACAATTGAGACATTTAATAAAAAATAGGGCTGTCAAATGATTAATCACTTACATAATTGTACTGTGTAAAAAAGTACACACACGTGCATTTATATATTTAAGAAAAATGTGTTATTTATATGTAAAATATTTATATATAATATAAATTATATATAAATCTATATATAGTATATACATGCAAATATTTATTAAATATATACAAGCGTGTGTATGTATTTATATATATAAAATAATTATACACAGTACACACACATTTATTATGTAAACACACACTTTTATTTTGGATGCGATTAATCATTTGACAGCCCTAATAAAAAACCTTCAGCTTATTAGGAGGATTTTAATTTATCAAAACTTGTTCATACAAATTTAAAAAGATTAAATTAGATTTAGATAAATTGAATTATAAGGGGAAAGACACTGAAAAAAGAAAAAAGAATAAAATACATATATGTGAATAAAAGCCTAAATTCAATTTGTTCATCATAAAGCAATTGTGTCTCTTCAGAAATTTTGGAGTAAACAACTCAAACCATGTGGATTAGTTTTACAATCTCTTTATGAACTTTTTGAAGCGTCAAAGTGGTAGTTGCGTAGCTGTCATTGAAGGGACAGAAATCTATCAGATTTCATCAAAAATATCTTCATTTGTGTTTCGAAGATGAACGAAAGTCTTACGAGTTTGGAATCAATGAGGATGAGTTTTCTTTTTTTGGAGAATTCTCCCTTTAAGCAATAAATCATCATATTAGAATGATTTCTGAAGGATCATGTGACTGAGTGAATGTCTACTGAAAATGTATCTTTGCTATCACAGAAATAAATTACATTTTAAACTACATTAATTGTAATAATAAGAGCATGAGAGATTTTTTTCAGAAACATAAAAAAAAATCGCATGATCCAAAACATACAATAGGTACGTCACGCAGTGTTGCATTATGGGACGTGGGCGCCATGTTTACAGGCACGATCACTGTTTACCTTTTCGCCGGCCGTTGCTATGACATTTAATAGTGGGTGTGTTTGGCTAAAACGAGGTCAAATTGAAAAAGAACGGAAGAAATGGAGAAGTTGAAAGAAAAAGAGAAGGGACCCTACCAGGAGAAACTAAATGCCACTATCACAAAACGTTATTAAACGTATTAAAATCTCGACAGAAAATCCAAACACAGCCTCCAACACACGAATTCAGATACAGCGGGGTAGAGCGGGATAGGGCACGATCCTGTAAATATGGCGGCGGACCCATAATGCAACACGGTGTGATGTCACATTGACATTGCCCATTACTATAGTTACAATACTACACAATAAACACAGTTTGAAACACGAGGCACTGTAAATAACTCAATAACATCAGCTTACGAAAGCAAAAATGTGAAGTTTTTAAGTGCAAATAATTCAGCAATCACATTTCCCGCCTCCTCATGCGTGAGTGCTCACCAGTTTGACGCCCTCTCCCCTGCACAGCGCCTCGTACACCTCTCTCTCGGGCAGGTAGTCTTTGGGCCGCTTGTAAGTGTCGAGCTGAATGGGTCTCTCGTCTGCGAGCTCCTGTTGGCTGCGGCCCATGTCCCTCAGCTCCTTCGAGAGCAGACGCTCAAAGTAGTGCAGATTTCCTCCTGCCCTCTGGTGGCTGGGATCTGCACGTACACACACAGCATAGGACATGCATAAATCGCGATGGTTCGTTTACTTTTGTAAGTATGATGCATTGCATGCAAGACAAGACATACAGCTAAAAAATGTATCTGGTATTATTTTCCTTATAATCTATATAATATTTAATTATGTAAGCAAAGCAATAAGGTAGTGCTTGGCGGTATACCAGTTCATACCGAATACCGGTGTTTATTTTTGTTATGATATGAATTTTTATTATACCGCAATATCGGTGTATGTCGCTTTAACAGCGTTGTGAACGCGACACTGTTTCAGAGGGTCTTTTCACTGTTGCACTGGTGATGCACAGATGTGTGTGTTACTGAGCGTGACGTGAAGATAGATACTGTAGGTTAAACTATAATCGATAGCTGTCAAATTATACAGTGTTTCCCATACATTGGTTCTCAATATCAACACAGCCTTTTGGAAAATCTATTTGTGGTTGGCATTGACATCGTTGAATAAACATGAGCACTGCACGTTTCAAAGTCAAAATGCGGCGCGGGTGTTTTTATATGAATGTATCTGAAGTGAACCTACAATCTTTAGAAAAGTTTTGATGTTATTTCCATTGAATCTTTCTTTATCTTTCCTGATAAAGCAGCGTTTATAAGCGCTCTGCTGCTTTGTATACAGTCGTTACCGAGGAAACCGCTTTGTGTTCAGCCGTTACCGGGGAAACTGCTTTGTGTTCAGCCGTTACCGGGGAAACCGCTTTGTGTTCAGCCGTTACCGGGGAAACCACTTTGTGTTCAGCCGTTACCGGGGAAACCACTTTGTGTTCAGCCGTTACCGGGGAAACCACTTTGTGTTCAGCCGTTACCGGGGAAACCACTGTTTCTGCCGCTCCTACAGCGCCTCCAGCTGGACCTCTTTGTAAACAGCATCATTTTGTGAGGCCTTACAAACCTGTATCAATGCTAGTGTGGATTTTTCTACAATATTCACTCATGACAGTAAAATAATGCATTCTAAGTCAATCTACTGCAGTATATCCTCTCTCAATCAGTAGAAAACGTGGTTAACACCCAGTCATGTTTGGAAAAAAATAATACCATAGTCATTTACCGTGAAACTGTAATTTTTTTTAAAATACCGTGATATAAAATTTTCCATCATACCGCCCAGCATTACAATAAGGTACGAGAGGCTGTGCCGTATCATGAATAAGTCAGAGCTGAAGGGCGTTGTTAGGCACGACTCGAAGCGGAGTCAGCCACAATGACTTATTCACGATACATCACCTTATACAAGTACCTTATAGCTTTTATAAAACGGTCACCACACATCACAGATATTAAAGCCAAAAAATATGTATCAATGCAACTTTCATGAAGTAACATCACTAAAAGCCTTCCTTCCGCTGGAAAAAATTGTCCCTTACCGTAAACAGCAACATAAGTTACATTATTACACCATTAGATGGCGGCAAAGACTTTATGAGTGAGTCAGTCATTAGAGAAGACTTTTATATTGAAAGGACTGAAACTAAAACACAGCTATTGACCAATCAGAATCAAGGACTAACCGTTTTATAATATGATATAAATAGGGTTGGGTATCGGTTGGGTTTTATCCGATACCAGTACCTACTCGGTATTTTTTAAACGGTTCCGGTGCTTAAACGGTTCTTGTTCCGATACCTAAGAAAACGAAACCGCACACACTTTGTCAAAAAATAATACCCTTTTATTTACAGGGCCAAACTGGACACAATATTAACTTAAATAGGCTATTTAAAGATTTTCTGATTAAATGAAAAATTGCGCCGTTTAATAGGCTACTGATGTAAAATACTTAAGTTAAGATCAACATTTTGTCTTCACATATTATGACTACTTCAAGCAGAGAAATATCTGACACTGAGCAGAAATATTTAACACACACAGTAGCCTATAGCCTCGTATAAAGAAGTGTTGGAACTTTGTTAAAACATTTTGCACATGTTGTCACACTCGCTGTTTAATGGCAACTGTGTTTGCTAGCCTACTTGATATGCAAGGTTTGCAGTTGGCATTAAAATAGGCCTAATAGACTTGTCCGAAGAGGAACGGCTGCTGTTATCATCGTCTGTGATGTCGCAACCCGATCGCACTACTAGATCGTCTCAAGCACGCAGTGTGTTTATCGTGTAATTTATACGCGAAAATTAGTTTTTACGTGCATAGGATACGCATGGGTTGGTTATATGTTTAGTAGTGGTGTGGGGTGCGTGTGTATAATACATTTGGCTTTGGGTAGAATTAGTGGTGTGGGATGCGTGTGTAGGCTATTACACGCAATGAAGTGCGCATCAAATGCACGCGAAAACCTCGTAGCCTATCATATGCACATAAAATCTAATTTTCGCATATAAATTGCACGATAAACACACTGCGTGCTATAGAGACACTGGCAGCTGCTGAACTTGAACTTTCGTCAAGCGTGTCAGAGGATCTGAGTTGTAATCCGCATTCGTACAGTTTTTTTCTTTTTTTTTTTGTTCTCATCAAAACCAATTATGCTCATCAGTGGTTGTATATCAAGCAGGGACACGTTTTTGTGAATTATATTTTGTGAGTTCACTGGAACGAATAGAGAGTCTCGATTGAAGCGCGCGTCCGAGTGAAGACAATGCTGGGTGCGCGAGCCATCCGCGCCACTGATCGCAGAGGCAAAGAGCACTTTGATCACTTGATTTAAAAAACACATTTCAGTGCTAGATCGCCTCTTATTTAACAAACGAACGAAATGAATGCTCTGCTGGTTAACTAGAGATGTTTTATTTATATGTATTGGATCATTCGTGCCGCGAGATGTTTTACAGGCACCGAAATCAGGCACCGAAATTGTCGTTCTTATTCGGTCTGGTTACTACCGTTTACGTCGGAACCGGTTCCCTATTGGAACCGAGTTTCGGTACCCAACCCTAGATATAAATGACATTATAAAATTCTCTTAATGTGCTTTTTATTTGGACATTACACTTCCAAGAGAGAGAGTTACACACTTACCAATGGCCACCAAGCGTCGGGTGAGTTCGATGGCTCGTGACAGATCCCCCATCTGATAGACAGAGTAACTAAGATAATCTAAAACATCAGCCTTGGTCGTCTTGGCGTCTTCTCCCGAGTCCATCTGTCTCAGCGCCTGCTGCATCCACAGCACTGCGTGATAGTAGTCATTCTCATTGTAGGCCAGTTTCCCCATGTCAAAGCAGTCATCCACCGTCAACAGAGCATTGTAGCGCACCCCTGTGGACAAAACATCACATCATTTATCATAGGACTTGGTAAGGATTTGATAGTGGACCTTTATATTGGAAATCTGGCTTATTTGCTTATTATCTTTTCAGGAAAATTTACATCAAGCAAATAGTTAGTGGTTATTCACTGACATACTGAAACTTCTGGCTTGTTCACAGACAGCACAGAATGACGTACAGTTGAACGTGTCTTATTCAAAAGAAAGGAGCAAAACAAAGAATATTCTTAGTATTGATTGATAAATATAATGCCATATTACCAAAACAAGGTACAATTCCCATTTAAAATAGAGGGATTGAGTTAGAGACTCTAAATTTGCTATGATGACAGTTTAGACTGTCCTCTATCAGTGTGCCAAATTTCATGACTTTACCGCAAGCGGTTCTATGGGGGGCCATAGACTTTGTAACGCAAAGTTGAGATGTTGCCCAGAGAGAGAAAAACAAAAGGGTATCGGAGGAAAAGATGCACGAGAAACGAGAGATTGCATATTTTCCCCAGGTTTAATAAAAGTACATGGGGACCGAGTGAGAAAAAGTATACAAACAAATCATCCAACTCTGGTCACAATATAAAAGGAAATAAAAGAAATGGTTACACGGTCGGTAGAGCGGTTATCTCTTCTCCTCACCCGTCAGATCTATAACTGACACTCACGCACATGCGCAGTTCTCATTTTACCTCAGATTAACATTAAATCACAAAGTAACCATTACATCTTCCAGAGTGGAAGAAGAAGAAACAGAATTATAATAGAAGAACGCTAACGGATACAATAGGTGCTAAAAACTAGGAAATAAGCAGATACATTCACACAAAAAAATCTATATCTTCAACTTCTCATGAAGACGCTATTGAAGTCTCAGAATCCCATTGCACTGATAGTGAGGGTGTATTTGATTTGTTCCCCATTTAAAGTGTTGCAATGATGGGTTTGATCACCGCAAGCCCTGTATGAAATGAACACAAAGAGATCTGGAAACAAGAGTGTGAGTTACCCGCGTGCTGCCTCTGACCTGGCAGTTTGCCTTTGGAGAAACTCTCCGAGTCCAGTTTATACGTGTCCTGCAGACGCATGAGCGCTTTGGCTGCTCCCTTCTCATCCTCCTCATCGGGGAAATACTGTCTGTGCACTGACATGTTTGATATGAAGCCTTCAGAGGGAGAGAGAGAGAGAAAAAAAGAGCTTTGTGGAGGTCTTTTTTATTAGACATGGCTTGAAAGTATCTGGTGTTTGCTGAAGAAGAAAAAAAAACAGATTTAAGAATGAAAAACTGATTACTTTTAATGACACAGTGCTTTGCCAAATGAGAATCAAGTACAGTACACCAATGGCAGTGTTATGTGGTCAAATATTGTTTAATACTGATTTCCTGCTCTTTCCATCTGTGTCTCTCGTTCTTCTCACATTATAAAGAGATTTCAACTCAAGAGTATGTATGTATTTCATAATAATCTGCTTCATGTTGGGGTCCTGATCTCCCTGTCAGGGTTACTTCCTGTGAATGGCTGGCTGTACATTATCCTTGGCTTTTCAGTTTAAGTGGAAACATTCTCAATAAATCCACGTGTCAACATGTTGCAACACATGCTCACACAAGTTCACATTTGGGTGAGAGTGAAAATAAATGAGCAGCTGCAGTGACTGACTCTATTCACAAACAATCAGGCAGTTGAGATTTGCTATATAGTGTATATGAGTGTATGCTTGCAGATTTGCAGTGTGAGTTGTATATATGTTGCATTTTTGTTAATCTTAGTTTCTCACAACTGTTTTACTGTGCAGAGAAGTCCAACGGCCAAAGTCAAGAATTTCCTTAAATAATACATTAAATTTGGGTTTGTTGTTCACGAAACCCAATCGTATAACCCTAGAACACTAGGAATATATGGCATGAGTCGCATGGGATCATTCTGTGATACTTTTGCGTCTTTTTTAAAAAGCTTGATGCCGGTCGCTATTCACTGCCACTATATAGATGAGCGCAAGCGGTACATTTGTTAAATTCTCCTTTTGTGGTCCATAAAAAAAGGGCATTAGAACAACACCAGGGTGAGTAAATTATGACCTAATTTTCATTTAAGGGTGAACTATCCCTTTAATGATTACAAACTTTTGACACAGTAGTGTATACTGTATATCAGTGGGCGACTGATATATTGGAAAGGCTTTTTATAATTTTAATGGCATTTTATAAATATCGACATCGGCCAATCAGTTTCACTGTTTGGCTGATGTGTCAGAAGCGGGACTTTTATTTTGAAGCTGATGAGTCTTCATTATTTTACCTGTTATTATATATATATATATATATCTATATAATGTTATTAGATAGAATTGTTAAACAAAAAAAGTAAACGGTATATGAAAAAATTCTTATAGCGTTTGCTTTTATATTGTTAGTAATAAAAAGGCAAACACTATAATACTTTCTCATTTACTGTCAGCATTCAGCAAATAAACACTGATATCATTTAAACAAATCTTTAAATATCTAATTAACATTTCATTGCTCAAACCTTGCAGACTTAGTCGAATTCGGCTGTGAGATCAATATCGGTCAACCTCTAGTATATAACTGTTCATATTCTTAATAGCGTTTTAAATGGTATAAATAGTGATTGCGGACCTGCCTCTGCGCAGTGATCGCGTGTGATGACAAGAATATCTGTGGAAAAACCTTTTCAGTCACTGCATTCTTTTCCTCCTGATTATTTTCTCTTTTTTTCCTTTGCACTCTGCAGTAACATTATGAAAAAGGACAACATATACTGAGCATTTGTGGCTTGCTCGCCCAATTTAATTCACAATATATTCCATAATTCACTGGAATGCACTAAGAATCTGTAGTTTTTCTCCCCAAATCCTCACGTTTCTTTCCGGGTTTGTTTTCACACGGGTGCTTTAAAATGTAATCGCCTCCCCTTTTCACTTTCAATCCATATTAGCAGTGTTTACTGGAATCTTTCTAAAGCATGTACTACATTTAATGTCTGTCAAAATTAAGAAAATTGCATCACTCAATGTTCCAGTTAATGAACAACGTGTTGCATAATGCGGACACATTACTACAGTAATACTTAACTGTCCGCAATATTGCTGTGGAAATAATAAAGCTTTTAGGGTCTGTTGTAGTAATTTGTTAATGCTTTTACACTTTTAAATTTCCTTTAGATGTTCAATGGTTGACGGGTAAGTAGAATAATGTCATCTCATTATACCCAGGATTTGAAAATGCATTATTATTGCGTTCATAGAGCAAACCTTTTACTGACTGTTCACAGTTTAACAGAAGTTACTCCCATAATTTACACATGCATCATGGGGCTTAGGAAAAAGGTGGATAGACTGTACCATCTGATGGGTCTTGTAGCACCAGGCTCTCTAACTCGGACCACTCTGTGTTGAGTCTCTTCATCAGCTTGTAGGCGTTCACCGGGTGAGCCAGGAAGCCTTCGGGGTCTGTCGTGGATGCATGTGTCAACAGATCTAGTTTTTTAGCCCAGCTGAAGCCAGCAGATGGGCACCAAAAAAAATAAACACACAAATGAGTCATGGGTTCACGTGAAGTCATACAAAAAAAAAATATTCAGTTAAAGATTCACCTCTTCACAGCTTCAAGTTTCAACTCTTCCGCCTCAATGTATTCTTTCAGGGATTTGACAAGCTCTCTCTCTGTAAATATCAGGTCTGTCATTTGGCCTATGAAAGGAGGTGGAAAACTTTTACCATAAGAAAAAAGGAGCGCAAGACCAAAAAAAGCACATGATTTGGCACATTTATTTACCATCAAGCTTTACCATCCTTCAGCAAAGCCAGCCATGTCTGGGATATATATATTACCACATGAAATATGTATTATGTGTGGAACCATTTGGAAAATATTAACTTTTTTAATATTTCAGCTGTCGAGACATAATATAAAGTGTTGATTCTTGTATTGTATTTAGATCTACTCCCATTGCATTGGCCAGTGTAAACAGCATCATAGAATGGGAATTTTGGTGAAAGTGTAGAACAGATAAAGTCTTGATTAGGAGCATTCCTTGATTGCTTTCTCTATATAATCATAATTTAAAATATAACTGCCATCGCCCTTCCAATGGTCCCATGGGTTACAAAAAGTAGCTAAAAAAATACTTCGGTTTTTAAAGTTACTTTTAAAGTTTTGAAAGTATTTCTACTTCTTAATGTAAGATGTGATCAGCATGATGAGATCAATGGGATCAATCAATTGTTTTTTTTAAGTTTCTTTGTATGTTGATGTTGATGTTGATATCTGTAAGTTCTTAAAAAATGTTTCGACAGAACATTGGCAAAATGGTTCCGGTAAAAATGGTTTAAACAATTTAAACATGCTTTTGTTTGGAAATTCTGTAACTAAGCTTATTGTGTCTCAGAGATGACAGCCTTTTGTTTTGAAATGGTAGAGAGATTCAAGGTGAGAATTAACATTTTTAAATGACAGAAAAAAAATAGTTTCAATAATAAAGTACTGTATGAACTTGGCATATAAGTACTAATTTGGACTTTCCACCATATGGGTAATAAGCACAGATTTTCTGACAAACTGTTAAAAAGTTATTAGCAAAAATAGCAGAAATTTTTCAGATCTCATGATGACCTATAGGTGGCAGTGGCACTGTTCTTAAATGTGGCCTCCTAGATCATGGTTCCAAAGAAGCATACCAATTTTCATTTTGATTGATCAAAGTTTGCATGAGACATAGCCTCAGAAACAATTTTGGGTTGACCTAGTTAAGTTCACAACATCATAACTTATTTGACCAGTGGGTAATGAAATTCCATTCAGTCATTTCATTTATGTGCGGCTCGTTCCAAAGATCATTTCAGCCAATTTTCGTAAGAAGGATGAGTAGTGAAAAAAAAGGAATACTGTACTTTTCAAAATGGCCACTACTGTAATAGGCAGAGTCTTAATGTATGATGTTGAATGTGATCAGTATGATGAGAGGAATGAGGTGTAATAAGCTTAATTTGTCTAGATCAAAGGGTTTCAAAAGTTATAACTGTTTCAAATGTGATACGCGCTATGGAGTTGATCCTAGAGACCCCTGACATTGGTCAGAATACTATTCATTACCATCACTACAAGTGTGCCAATTTTCAAAATTTTCCTACTTATGGTTCTGCTTAAGGTTCTACTTATAGGGCTGACACAGACTTCCATTGGGGAGGAACAAAAAGCAGAAAACTAAGGGAAACAATAGGGGCTACAGCCTTTTTGGGGCTTGGTCCCTAAAAAACAGTTGATTTACATGCTACTAAGAGGAGCAGTGTTAGGTTGACCATTTAGTCACTGGCTTGACAAGATGAAAATTAGTTGTTTTGGCAACTTGGTTTCAATAGAAGCCATTTTTAGATTAATAAGGAAGTTTCCAGTATGTTTTATAGCATAATAAAAATATTTCTTGAAATGTTTATCATTAAAGAATCCGTGTGTAATTTCTGCAAGATTAGTATCACCAAATGGAATTGCAAACGTAACACTCAAACAGTCCCCTCATCTAACAGCTGTGTTGGGGTGGGCAAGGAGCTCAAACAAACAGCTACATTGTGATAGCACTACAAAGCCACAGCATTGCCACGGTTTGGGGATATCAACCTTCCAATGGTTTACTCACAGAACAGTTGTATCTGCAATAGTATGACTTTATTTAGAAATGTACCGATTGACGTGAAGATTTCTGCTTGCGTGGGTGAAGAGAAGAACAGAGTCAACAGCGTTAGCCCCAGAAATGTTGCCATCGTCAAGCAAAACCTACAAGAAAACCAAACAGACATTTTAGAAATGTGCAGATGGACTGTATATCCCCATTAGACTTAGCAACTGACCGTTGCTGAGGTTGTCAAAATTAATTTTGTATACATACACAATACCGGTCAAAAGTTTGGAAACATTCAGAAAAAAATATGTTTTTGAAAGGAGTCACCAAGGCTGCATATATATATATATATATACACTTGCAAGTCTACACATATGCATGTTAGGTATTTTTTTTATTATTATTGAGGGCAGACATTAAATACTAAGCCGAGTCAGAGAATAGACTGCAGAAAGCTCTGGTGTTTAACCACAAATGGGTCAAGAAACCTCTGCAGAGTTTTTCTTGAAGAACAGTTTCAAAAAAAAAAAAGAACAAAAAAAAGAGTATGACCAGAAACGATACTTAGAACATTGTGCTTGTGCACTGTAGATTGGAAAATTAACTAAGCAACTAAGTATATATATTGTTGTACTGTAACTAAGCAACTGTACAACAATATATTTTTATACAGCAACCAATTAAATTTGCATAGAGGTAAGAAATTAAATCAAATCTGAGATCAATATATTCAGCTTGATGTCTGACTCAAAAAGTTTCTAAACATGTTCTGTGCATTACATTGATAAGAACTGATGGCACAAGTGAGCTGAATTGAAGAAGGAACCTGCTGATTCATATCTAGGGATCATATCTAGGGACCAAACGTGAGGCCAGTAAAGCAACCACAAAGAAATGGGTAAAAACTACAGATCAAACACTTTTCTAAATCTACCAAGAAATGGTGCCAGTATCCTACTATGCATTCACCAGAATACAGTTTACATGTCAAATAGCTTATTTATTATAAATTATTAATACTTATATATGATGTAATATATAGATAACAGCCACTGAATTGATTATATATATAATGTAAATATATAACTTGTTATGGTTTTAAGAAGTGGAATTTGATACTGTCACTAACAACAAAGTTTTTGGTACAAATGTGACCAACTCCTTTAGCTAATGACCAGTCATTACAGTCAAAGCATAAAACCGGCCAGAGCGAAACAGTTAAACTGGGCGTGGGAGAAATTGGCTAAACTCGAAAAGGAAACCACAGAGAGAATCCACAAGTCTCTTTAAAAAGTTCATCATAGAGACCTCACGATTCCATTCGTTTTTAGATTCAGGAAGTCAGTGTGAAGATTATGTATAAAACTCCTACTAAAATGTTTGCTATTAAAAATCCTCCTATTACTTTTATGATGGATGGATGTGCTTTTTTTTTAGCATCAATATCTAAGGTACCATTCACTCCCATTTTAAAGCTTGGAAGAGCCAGGATATTTTTTTAATGTAACTGTGATTGTGTTTGGCTGAAAGAAGAAAGTCATATACACTAGGATGGCTTGAGGGTGAGTAAATGATGGGATAATTTTCAGTTTTGGGTGAACTAACTCTTAACTTGACTCAAGCACTTTGGCAAATAGTTAATTAAACAGTAATACAGTCAGATTTAATCTACTTCTTAAACATCTGGAGTTCAGATTGAGCACCTACTTTAAAACTAAACTCCCTGTCATGTAAACTCAGCTGTGTTTGACTCTTTAGCCGTTCTTGTTTGTGCTAATGGTCCTCCTAAGGCTTCTAAATGCTGACAGGTCATTGGCCGAAGCTGAAGATTCTTCCGTGTGGGGAAAAAAGACACAATTCCCACTTTACTGATGATCTGGATGCTCCATCTGAACAGAGTTAGGAATTCAGATGAATAAACCAATGTTCACCAAATAATTTGCCTCAAGGCAAATAATGTTAGCGTCCTGTTAGAAAAAGACTAATTATACTTAGTCTGTGCACTAATTATACTGAGCAAACCAACACCTTCTTCTAAACTCTCAAATGTTTCTGAAGTCAGTGCACAAGAGCGTTGACGACATCTTCTAGAAAATTTCCTGTCCACCCCATGAGGATTTGCCTTGAGTTTCAGCCGCTGCAGAGTATCAGCAAAAATCAACATAACTTAAAAAAATGAACAATTATTTCACACCTTCAGCTGAATTCCGACACAGATGTTTGCTCTTATAAATACAGTAAATAATATTTATTGATATTAATTAGACTCATCACAGCAGCTAACTCTGAGCCTTGAAAATTAAAAGTGAAATAAATACAGTATATTATACTATATTTATAGTAGCCTATATTACACATATATAACCTAAAACGTATTAAGGTGTTCAAGGAATGAAAATAAATATAAAGCAGTAAACGTACAAGTAGGCTAACATATCCACACTTATTTTACTACAGGGTTTACATTAATTAGGCTATAACACGCTTTACATCTTACATTTCACCATCTGCTGATAAGCTGCACTTTCAAACGTGCATGCAACTGATTGCAATAGCCTGGGTTACTCTGAATAAAAAACGGATAACGTTAGAATAAGAAACATTGTAATAAGGGTTATATAAAGGTGAAATGTTAGAGGTTTAATGCTGTTGCATGACATGCAGATTTGTTACAAATCAAACAATCGAGTTAAATGTAAACCATTAAACATGTATGAGCTCTTACCTCATTTTGAGTTGAAAGTAAAGTGTGATGGGGTAGACCCAGTAAAAGAGTTTTATAAACACCCCACCGCTGTTTCAGAAGGTTTGCAGTGATTTTGGTCGCTGCCACGTACAGAAGACCCGACACTTTCCACTCGCGCTCACAATCTTTCTAATAAACGCGCACCACACATTCCAGAACTACATGACGATCCACTGATCAGGAAAAACATTTAGCAAACAGCATTTAATGGCGTGAAATACAACATTTTATCATCTGATCCATACTTGTCTACAACCAATCTTCATTTTAAAAGTCAACGATTCTCTAATGGCATGAAAAGACGTTGTAAACTCAGATGAGAGATAATCCTTTTTCTTGACTCGTCTCTGCGTCGCCTTAAAGCCTTGATAGTGAACGAGAAAAAACGTTTAGGTAAAATTGACTGTTTTGATCCTGTTATGTCCAAATGAAATGCAAGTTGCTGGATCTTAATCGAGGCACTGAAATAGAATAGAGGTTTACTACCCCTAAAGTCGACCATTTGAGATCGACACGACACAAAAGATCAGGGTATATACGGTGGTTTACGGTAAATAAAGATTCATGCAGGACAGCACGTTCTCTTTTTGACTTGGGGCTCTGGTCAGAGCGCGTCTACGCAGGGCCGTGCACAGACCTTTAGTATGGAAGCCCGTTTCCGCCACGTTGAGTAAAAAAAAAACAATTCTGTAAGTCATAATAATGAGAAAGTTTCTCATAATAATGACTTAATATCTCATTATATTGAGAAAGTTTCTCATAATAATGACTTAGTATTTCATTATAATGAGAAAGTTTCTCATAATTATGACTTAATATCTCATTATATTGAGAAACTTTCTCATAATAATGACTTAAGTATCTCATAATAATGAGAAACTTTCTCGTAATAATGACTTAGCATCTCGTAATAATGAGAAACTTTCTCGTAATAATGACTTAACATCTCATAATAATGAGAAACTTTCTCGTAATAATGACTTAGCATCTCATAATAATGAGAAACTTTCTCGTAATAATGACTTAACATCTCATAATAATGAGAAACTTTCTCGTAATAATGACTTAGTATCTCGTAATAATGACTTAGTATCTCGTAATAATGAGAAACTTTCTCGTAATAATGACTTATTTATCGCACTTCTCCGCATGCGCACAGCAGTGGAGCAGAAGGGAGTGCCACGCTAGCGACATCCGCTGGTCAAAGCCGTGTAAATGCATCACAGCAAACATGGCACGCTCTGCGAAACAGTTGTTTTCATTAAAGTCAGTGTGATCTACGAAGTGCAATCTGTAGTATCATTAAATAACATCAATTGAATATCATCAGTATATCTTCCATACTTTTCCATGCGCACAAAAAGTGTGAAAGCGGAATGCAGAAGCAGGGCGGTTACCATGGTAACGAAGGACGCCTGCTCGTTCACACCGGTGGAAATTGGGTTACTTTAACTTACAAAACTATCAGATTAAAAATTTAATATTACATTTATTCGTTAAGTTTAAGTGTGACATCTTCATAAAATATATGGGTATATTGTGTTAATATAACACGTAGGCTATTTTGCGGATGCGTGTAGGATGTGCAGGTTCACCTGGAAGAGATATCAATACCGTACTTTTATGACTTTTGGGACATTTACACATTAGGCAGAGGAATGGGGGGAAAACGCAAGGTCTTGAGAGGCCTGTTTTTAAAAGCTGAACCTCTCTTCAATTTGAGCGCCCCGTTTTTAGAACGACATGTCATGCGCGAGACGCGAGCGTGACGTCCGTCTAGTGCGCGTTTGCCTAGAAACGCAATGAAAAGGCGCGTTCTGTATGAACGGACCCTTATGGAAAAACAAAACTGCTTGAAAATATGGTGAACACAGATTTCCAGATAAAGCGTTCTTTAACAGATTTGGAAAGCTGTGCTGCCTGTATTATCATTCCTCCGTCTATTTGAAATCCACGGATCACCATTTTGTGTTGCTGCTTGTTCATACACAAACACAAACATACAAATGAATAATACAAATGATTAAAAGACTATCTAGTATGGAAGCCCATCTCATATATCATTATCATTATTGTTATTCAATGCAGAGCGTGCCATGTTTGCTGTGATGCATTTACACGGCTTTGACCAGCGGATGTCGCTAGCATGGCACTCCCTTCTGCTCCACTGCTTTGCGCATGCGTAGAAGTGCGAAAAATAAGTCATTATTACGAGAAAGTTTCTCATTATTACGAGAAAGTTTCTCATTATTACGAGATGTTAAGTCATTATTACGAGAAAGTTTCTCATTATTACGAGATGTTAAGTCATTATTACGAGAAAGTTTCTCATTATTATGAGATGTTAAGTCATTATTATGAGAAAGTTTCTCATTATTACGAGATGCTAAGTCATAATTACGAGAAAGTTTCTCATTATTATGAGATACTTAAGTCATTATTATGAGAAAGTTTCTCAATATAATGAGATATTAAGTCATAATTATGAGAAACTTTCTCATTATAATGAGATACTAAGTCATTATTATGAGAAACTTTCTCATTATTATGAGAAACTTTCTCAATATAATGAGATATTAAGTCATTATTATGAGAAACTTTCTCAATATAATGAGATATTAAGTCATTATTATGAGAAACTTTCTCATTATTATGACTTACAGAATTATATTTTTTTACTCAACGTGGCGGAAACGGGCTTCCATACTTTTGAGGGGCATGTGTTGAAACTGAAAGAGGGCACCCCCCTCCATTTAAAAATATAAATTAAGATTATTAAGTAAGCCTACATAAAAAGAAGAAATGGTCACATCTTCATGACAAATTCAGTAACACAAAATAATAGTCTCAAAAGCTTTAGATTGATTCACTATTAATAATAACCATAATAATAATATAGATAATATATAGATACAGGGTTTCAGGGCTTCTTTAGCACTGAAGGGCTAAAGCCTTAAAAACATGTTTTAGCCTACTACTACATTTTTACATTTAAAGACGACCGGAGTAGCTAGAACACTAGATTTAAAAATTAGCTAGATATAGCGAATAGGCAAGGCAAGGCAAGTTTATTTATATAGCACATTTCATACACAATGGTAATTCAAAGTGCTTTACATAGAGAATTCAAAAGAAATAAGAATAATTAAAATAGTTAAGAATAAAGAAATTAAAATAATCAAAAGAAACAAGAATAATAGAACAGTTTAGAATAAAAAATAAAATAAAATACAGTATAAACAGTCGGACCCCTATCTGAGATGGAAGAGATTGAGCAGGTTTACGGTGCCACTGGACCTCCCGTCCAGGGACGTACTCTGCTGGGGTGGTGCTACACCAGTAATGCCCAGCGGGGCCCCCACAGACACCAGTAATGCCCAGCGGGGCCCCCACAGAGCACGCTTCGCTTGCGCTATCTGCTGTCGTCAATCTTAACGACGCTCTCAGCGACTTCTTATACTCAATATAATTTACTCTTTCACACGCCTCGTCGGAATGAAAGCTCTCCCGGTCTCCTTCAAAATCTCTTCCAGTCAGACAGCCCTAACATTTAATAAAATATGAACAGTGGCACAGTGCTCATTCAGTAAATGCATAGCTGAACAGATGTGTTTTTAGTCTGGATTTGAATGTGACTACTGTAGGAGCACACCTGATCTCTTCTGGAAGCTGGTTCCAGCTGCGGCTGGCATAATAGCTAAAAGCGGACTCTCCTTGTTTAGAGTGAACCCTTGGTATTTCTAGCTGACGTGATCCTAATGATCTGAGTGATCTGTTGGGTTTATAGTCAGTGAGCACATCTGCAATGTATTGAGGTCCTAGGCCATTAAATGATTTAAATACCAGTAATAATACTTTAAAATCAATCCTAAATGTAACTGGGAGCCAGTGTAAAGACCTGAGGACTGGTGTGATGTGTTCATATTTTCTGGTTCTACTCAGGATCCTGCATGGCGGCAGCGTTCTGTATGAGCTGCAACTTATGGTCTTTTTGGGAAGGCCAGTGAGGAGTCCATTACAGTAATCCACCCTGCTGGTGATGAAAGCATGCACAAGTTTCTCTAAGTCTTGGCTGGAAACAAAGCATCTAATTCTTGCAATATTTTTCAGGTGATAGTATGCTGATTTAGTTATTGCTTTGACATGACTACTGAAGCTAAGGTCTAAAGCCTGTTTTATGCTTCTGCGTCGAATCGACAGCGTACCCCCGCAGAGCCCTCTGTGTCGCCGCAAAAAATTTTAACTACGCGTCGAGGCGACGCAGACCGCAAGGGCTGTGATTGGTCAGATTCAACGGGATGCAACGCAATCTGACGCAGGACCATAAAACGGCCACAACGCCGTAGGAGTGACGGCGTAGCTACGCCGTGGAGTTGACGCAGAAGCATAATGAGGCCTTAACTCTAGAGACACACCAAGATTCCTCACTTTTTCCAAGATTTTTAGTTGTTTGACCCCTAGAGTGAAGATATGCATTCACATTGAGAACTTCATCTTTGTTTCCAAACGCAATGACTTCAGTTTTGTCTTTGTTTAACTGAAGAAAATTTTGGCACATCCAATTGTTTACTTCATCAATGCATTGGCACAGGGAGTCAATGGGGCTGTAGTCATTAGGCGATAGGGCTAAGTAGAGCTGTGTGTCGCATTGGGAGCATGTACAGGTTGAATAGGAGTGGCGCAAGAATTGAGCCTTGAGGAACTCCGCATGTCATGGATGTCCACTCAGACTTATGGTCTCCTACTCACATAATACATATATACTATACATATGTCAGTGAAGCCTGGAATACAACCTCATGACTTGATCACTGCATAAGTATGGCAGATGCTCAGGAGGGTATAGTGGACTTAGAGATCATGTATGGGATGGCAACTGCGGATCACATGTCTGTCTCTGTTACACTAAATGTGGAGAGTTTACCTGCTTTAACCCCTCATGATACTCACATGGGTGATGGGAAAGTGGGGTGGGTAAAGCCAGAGCTGGACTGGGACAAAATATCGGCCCGGGCATTTTGTCCCAGACTGGCCCACTACATATGAACATAAACACAACCGAACTTTGTACGCCCTTGAATATGTATAACAACAACTCCTATTAAAACTACCAACGCCATGTAATGAGTGAGCAGGAATGGGTAAGAGTTAACAGATGAAATAACTACTGAGTGTAAAATACAATCCTCCAATTGCATTGGCAATACCAGTGTTTCTCAAAAGATGTTTCAATAGTATCGGTGAGTGTACCTCTGTCCCTCTAGGGGGGTGCGTGATTTACAGCACTATTATTATCTGACAGAGAGGAACCTTGGGAATATCCCCATTCCATATAATGCTCTAATGTGTGGAAATATTAATTGTGATAATCTGAACCATAGAGAGGACGTGTGTAAGATGTATGATCTAGTTGTGGCTGGATTAAAAGACTCAAGTACACCATTTAGTAAAAGAAATTTTAAACAACAAAATGCCCGACCTGGATGGAATGAGTATAAGGAAACATCACCAGCAGGCTAAAGTGGCTTTTATAAATTGGGTTGCTGTGGGTAAACCAAGGACCGGACCTGTATTTGAGCATAAAAAACAGATGGATAAGCAATTTAAATGGGCTGTACGGTACATAAAAAGGACGGAGCATAAACTGAGGGCTGACTCCTTAGTGCGAAAACTGTTGCAAAATGATGTGCAAGACTTTTGGAAAGAAATTCAGGTTATGAATGCTGTCAAAGTTCCTCTGCCCTTTAGTGTTGAGGGAGGTTACAGGGCCTGATAATGTTGTCGAGCTGTGGAGAAAGCATTATAGTGATCTATTCAACTGCGTAGAAAGTAAAAACTTCAGTATTGGGGATGTCTCCCCCGATAATGTGAGTGTCACTATTGAGGAGGTAACTAAAGCCATTAGGAAACAATCAATGGGTAAATCTTGTGGCTTGGATAAAATCTCTGCGGAGCATTTAAAATTTGCCAGTCATAGAGTTGTGATATTACTTGCTTTATGTTTTTCTGCAATGTTAACGCATGGTATATTGCCCAGCTCTATGCTATTTGTTGTACTTGCAGTTGCACCTGTAGTGAAGGATAAAACAGGGAAGATCTCCTGTATTGACAATTACAGGCCAATTGCATTGGCTTGTGTCATATCAAAGGTTTTTGAAATTGTGCTCCTGGATAGATTTAAGAAATATGTTGTCACCACTGACGAGCAGTTTGGTTTTAAAAGTCAACATGGAACTGATATGTGCATCTATGCCATGAAAGAGGCTTTGAGGAAGTACAGAGGGCAGAACTCCACTGTGTTTCTGTGCTTCTTGGATGCCTCCAAAGCGTTTGACCGCATCAACCATGGCAAACTGTTTGAAAAATTGCAACAGCGAGGGGTTCCTCCCTACCTAATCCGGATATTAGGTTTTTGGTACACACATCAAACAATGCAGGTTAGATGGGGTAGTGTGATATCAAGACCTTTTTCTGTGACTAATGGGGTGAGGCAGGGTGGGATCCTGTCACCCATGCTTTTTAATTTTTACATGGATGATCTCTCCCGAACTTTGAAAAACTGTAAGACCAGCTGCATGATAGGGGAAAGACTATTAAACCATTTACTTTATGCTGATGACCTGGTCATTATGTCACCATGCTCTGCAGGCCTCCATCAATTGCTTGATGTGTGTACTGAATGGTGAACGATATGACATCAAGTTTAATCCGAAAAAGATTGTTGTGATGATTGTGAGGACTGGAGAGCAGCGTAAGGGCCGATTCACATATCGCGTCTTTTGCGCGCTCAAGTTAGTTATTTCAAATGTAGGCGCGCGGTATGCGCTCGTTTTTTCCCAGCGCGTCCGCGCCGCATCGAGATAAAAAACATCTCAACTTTTCAGAATGCCGCAAGCGCACCGTAGGTCACGTGACAAGAACCTTAACAACAACAAGCTTAGCAACGACAGACGCCTCCGGAGCGCAACCACCCTAGCACTTTGGAAAAAGGAGAACACGGAACAAGGAGTGACCTCTCTGATAATGATGACATCCAGAGGCAGTACTGTAAATTGTATGCACAGGCAAATATGCTGGCACGGAAATTTGGAATGTGTACAGAAAATGTAAAAATAGCCTTGTGTAAAGCCTACTGCACACCACTCTATACTGCTCACCTGTGGTGTTGCTACACAAAAGCTGTATTTCACAAGTTACAAGTAGCATATAACGATGCTCTTAGGATTCTTTTGAAAGTACCTCGCTGGACCAGTGCAAGCCAGTTGTGTATGCAGAATGATGTGACCACACTAAATGCTGTAATAAGAAATGCTGTTCATAAATTTATGATGAGACTTATGGACTCCCAAAATGAAATTATAATTGTTTTTATATGGCCTGACCAGAGCAGTACTAGGTACAGTTCGCTGCTTTGGAGGCACTGGAGAAATTGTTTATATGGATTATAGTAATCCTTTGTTTTTATTTGTCTGTCTGTCTCCTTTGTATGTTCTTATGGACATATATAGAGGGGGTGGAGTTATCAGATACAGGGGGTGGAGTTATCAGATAGAGGGGGTGGAGTTATCAGATAGAGGGGGCGGGGTTATCAGATAGAGGAGGTGGAGTTATCAGATATAGGGCCGGAGTTATCAGATAGAGGGGGCGGAGTTATCAGATAGAGGGGGTGGTGTTATCAGACAGAGGGGATGGATTTATCAGATATAGGGGCGGAGTTATCAGATAGAGGAGGTGGAGTTATCAGATAGAGGAGGTGGAGTTATCAGATAGAGGGGGTGGTGTTATCAGACAGAGGGGATGGATTTATCAGATATAGGGCCGGAGTTATCAGATAGAGGGGGTGGATTTATCAGATAGAGGGGGCGGGGTTATCAGATAGAGGAGGTGGAGTTATCAGATAGAGGGGGTGGTGTTATCAGATAGAGAGGGTGGATTTATCAGATAGAGGAGGTGGATTTATCAGATAGAGGAGGTGGAGTTATCAGATAAAGGGGGTGGAGTTATCAGATAGAAAGGGTGGTGTTATCAGATAGAAAGGGTGGTGTTATCAGATAGAGGGGGTGGTGTTATCAGATAGAGGGGGTGGATTTATCAGATAGAGGGGGTGGAGTTATCAGATAAAGGGGGCGGAGTTATCAGATAGAGGGGGTGGATTTATCAGATAGAGGGGGTGGTGTTATCAGATAGAGGGGGTGGATTTATCAGATAGAGGGGGTGGTGTTATCAGATAGAGGGGTGGATTTATCAGATAGAGGGGGTGGAGTTATCAGATAGAGGGGGCGAAGTTATCAAATAGAGGGGGCGGATTTATCAGATAGAGGGGGTGGATTTATCAGATAGAGGGGTTGGAGTTATCAGATAGAGGGTGTGGTGTTATCAGATAGAGGGGGTGGAGTTATCAGATAGAGGGGGCGGAGTTATCAGATAGAGGGGGTGGATTTATCAGATAGAGGGGGTGGAGTTATCAGATAGAGGGGGTGGAGTTATCAGATAGAGGGGGTGGAGTTATCAGATAGAGGGGGTGGATTTATCAGATAGAGGGGGTGGAGTTATCAGATAGAGGGGGCGGAGTTATCAGATAGAGGGGGTGGATTTATCAGATAGAGGGGGTGGATTTATCAGATAGAGGAGGTGGATTTATCAGATAGAGGGGGTGGATTTATCAGATAGAGGGGGTGGATTTATCAGATAGAGGGGGTGGTGTTATCAGATAGAGGGGGTGGTGTTATCAGATAGAGGGGGTGGATTTATCAGATAGAGGGGGTGGAGTTATCAGATAGAGGGGGTGGATTTATCAGATAGAGGGGGTGGTGTTATCAGATAGAGGGGGTGGAGTTATCAGATAGAGGGGGTGGTGTTATCAGACAGAGGGGATGGATTTATCAGATATAGGGCCGGAGTTATCAGATAGAG
Source organism: Semotilus atromaculatus (assembly GCA_031834385.1). Classification (NCBI taxonomy): domain Eukaryota; kingdom Metazoa; phylum Chordata; class Actinopteri; order Cypriniformes; family Leuciscidae; genus Semotilus; species Semotilus atromaculatus. The sequence continues at coordinate 32,700,268 of JAULUF010000001.1, forward strand.
GGGGTGGATTTATCAGATAGAGGGGGCGGGGTTATCAGATAGAGGAGGTGGAGTTATCAGATAGAGGGGGTGGTGTTATCAGATAGAGAGGGTGGATTTATCAGATAGAGGAGGTGGATTTATCAGATAGAGGAGGTGGAGTTATCAGATAAAGGGGGTGGAGTTATCAGATAGAAAGGGTGGTGTTATCAGATAGAAAGGGTGGTGTTATCAGATAGAGGGGGTGGTGTTATCAGATAGAGGGGGTGGATTTATCAGATAGAGGGGGTGGAGTTATCAGATAAAGGGGGCGGAGTTATCAGATAGAGGGGGTGGATTTATCAGATAGAGGGGGTGGTGTTATCAGATAGAGGGGGTGGATTTATCAGATAGAGGGGGTGGTGTTATCAGATAGAGGGGTGGATTTATCAGATAGAGGGGGTGGAGTTATCAGATAGAGGGGGCGAAGTTATCAAATAGAGGGGGCGGATTTATCAGATAGAGGGGGTGGATTTATCAGATAGAGGGGGTGGAGTTATCAGATAGAGGGGGCGGAGTTATCAGATAGAGGGGGTGGATTTATCAGATAGAGGGGGTGGAGTTATCAGATAGAGGGGGTGGAGTTATCAGATAGAGGGGGTGGTGTTATCAGATAGAGGGGGTGGATTTATCAGATAGAGGGGGTGGAGTTATCAGATAGAGGGGGCGGAGTTATCAGATAGAGGGGGTGGATTTATCAGATAGAGGGGGTGGATTTATCAGATAGAGGAGGTGGATTTATCAGATAGAGGGGGTGGATTTATCAGATAGAGGGGGTGGTGTTATCAGATAGAGGGGGTGGTGTTATCAGATAGAGGGGGTGGATTTATCAGATAGAGGGGGTGGAGTTATCAGATAGAGGGGGTGGATTTATCAGATAGAGGGGGTGGTGTTATCAGATAGAGGGGGTGGTGTTATCAGATAGAGGGGGTGGTGTTATCAGATAGAGGGGGTGGATTTATCAGATAGAGGGGGTGGATTTATCAGATAGAGGGGGTGGAGTTATCAGATAGAGGGGGTGGAGTTATCAGATAGAGGGGGTGGATTTATCAGATAGAGGGGGTGGTGTTATCAGATAGAGGGGGTGGATTTATCAGATAGAGGGGGTGGTGTTATCAGATAGAGGGGGTGGATTTATCAGATAGAGGGGGTGGATTTATCAGATAGAGGGGGTGGAGTTATCAGATGGAGGGGGTGGTGTTATCAGATAGAGGGGGTGGATTTATCAGATAGAGGGGGTGGAGTTATCAGATAGAGGGGGCGGAGTTATCAGATAGAGGGGGTGGATTTATCAGATAGAGGGGGTGGATTTATCAGATAGAGGAGGTGGATTTATCAGATAGAGGGGGTGGATTTATCAGATAGAGGGGGTGGTGTTATCAGATAGAGGGGGTGGTGTTATCAGATAGAGGGGGTGGATTTATCAGATAGAGGGGGTGGAGTTATCAGATAGAGGGGGTGGATTTATCAGATAGAGGGGGTGGTGTTATCAGATAGAGGGGGTGGTGTTATCAGATAGAGGGGGTGGTGTTATCAGATAGAGGGGGTGGATTTATCAGATAGAGGGGGTGGATTTATCAGATAGAGGGGGTGGAGTTATCAGATAGAGGGGGTGGAGTTATCAGATAGAGGGGGTGGATTTATCAGATAGAGGGGGTGGTGTTATCAGATAGAGGGGGTGGATTTATCAGATAGAGGGGGTGGTGTTATCAGATAGAGGGGGTGGATTTATCAGATAGAGGGGGTGGATTTATCAGATAGAGGGGGTGGAGTTATCAGATAGAGGGGGTGGAGTTATCAGATAGAGGGGGTGGAGTTATCAGATAGAGGGGGTGGATTTATCAGATAGAGGGGGTGGTGTTATCAGATAGAGGGGGTGGTGTTATCAGATAGAGGGGGTGGTGTTATCAGATAGAGGGGGTGGATTTATCAGATAGAGGGGGTGGATTTATCAGATAGAGGGGGTGGAGTTATCAGATAGAGGGGGTGGAGTTATCAGATAGAGGGGGTGGATTTATCAGATAGAGGGGGTGGTGTTATCAGATAGAGGGGGTGGATTTATCAGATAGAGGGGGTGGTGTTATCAGATAGAGGGGGTGGATTTATCAGATAGAGGGGGTGGATTTATCAGATAGAGGGGGTGGAGTTATCAGATAGAGGGGGTGGAGTTATCAGATAGAGGGGGCGGAGTTATCAGGTTTACTGACAATTTGAGGATGAACAAGATTTACACAAGCTCTTTTTAAGAACTTTTATTGGCTAAATATTTGTAAAACAGACAGACAGACGTAAAGGGTGACCAATAGCATTGATTTATTGAAGAAGAAAAAAACACCACCACGATAAAAAAAAAAGGCACTTTGGAGTGTAAGGGCAAAAAAGGCATATGCTCCATTGAGCCCTACCTGTGCACGTGCCTGCGTCTGCGGAGAGCCTGGCCACTCGCTATTAAGTCCTTTTGTACCGAAATGTTGATTGTAATTCCACCAGAGTTCCCCTGGGGGCGATCGCCCGAGTGCAAAATGAATGGGAGTCTATGGACCTAGATGGGTAAATGGGTCTCTTTCACCCGATTGCCGTTGAGAAATCTCAGATTTGATTGTAGGTTTTGTAAGTTCAACACGGGTTAAATGTCGAAAGTTGATTGAATGAGTACTTATGTCCTTTCGATTTCTTACAGGTTGAGTTGTTGTTGCGCATAACATGCTAGCATTCTTCTAATGATGCCGATTGGTCAGTAAAGGACTGATTACGACCAGAGAGGCCGCTTGATGGCATTGTGGCGTCCGAAGCAGGACCAGAATGTCAAGGCGGACTTTACTCTAGCACGTGCATTTACCTGTGTCATCTGTGTTACCTGTGTCAGCTGTGTTACCTGTGTCAGCTGTGTTACCTGTGTCAGCTGTTACCTGTGTCAGCTGTGTTACCTGTGTCAGCTGTGTTACCTGTGTCAGCCGTGTCAGCTGTGTTACCTGTGTCAGCTGTGTCAGCTGTGTTACCTGTGTCAGCTGTGTTACCTGTGTCAGCTGTGTTACCTGTGTCAGCTGTGTCAGCTGTGTTACCTGTGTCAGCTGTGTCAGCTGTGTTACCTGTGTTACCTGTGTCAGCTGTGTCACCTGTGTCAGCTGTGTTACCTGTGTCAGCTGTGTTACCTGTGTCAGCTGTGTTAACTGTGTCAGCTGTGTTACCTGTGTCAGCTGTGTTACCTGTGTCAGCTGTGTTACCTGTGTTACCTGTGTCAGCTGTGTTAACTGTGTCAGCTGTGTTACCTGTGTTACCTGTGTCAGCTGTGTCAGCTGTGTTACCTGTGCCTGTGTCAGCTGTGTTACCTGTGTCAGCTGTCTCACCTGTGTCAGCTGTGTTACCTGTGTCAGCTGTGTTACCTGTGTCAGCTGTGTTAAAGGAGAACTCCGGGCAATTTTTAAGTTAATCTTGATCGTTAGACCTTTGTGAGTACTGACTATAGAAAAAAAAACGAACCGGATTGGTGCTTGCGAAGCGGAGCTGCGACCGCGAATGCCCAGAGCTCCCACTCAGCTAAAACGGCAGCTCTGGGGGCATGTACATAAAGAGCGTTTTTGTGCCTCTTAACAGACACATAATGCAATTAAAATGTCTGTCCAACATGAACAGGGGCCTTACCTGTGAACGAGTTGCGTTTAGCAACTTAGCCATGGTTTAAATAGTGTTTTAGACGGCAAGCTGTAGTCTCGCGCTGAAGTCTCGCTCCTCCCACCTGGACACTATTTACCAATCCCGGCTACAACTGAGTTCCCACGTGAGTCCAGGTGGGAGGAGCGAGACTTCAGCGCGAGACTACAGCTTGCCGTCTAAAACACTATTTAGGTGAATTTAAACCATGGCTAAGTTGCTAAACGCATCTTGTTTACAGGTAAGGCCCCTGTTCATGTTGGACAGATATTTTAATTGCATTATGTGTCTGTTAAGAGGCTCAAAAACGCTCTTTATGTACATGCCCCCAGAGCAGCCGTTTTAGCTGAGTGGGAGCTCTGGGCATTCGCGGTCGCAGCTCCGCGTCGCAAGCACCAATCCGGTTCGTTTTTTTTCTATAGACAGTACTCACAAAGGTCTAACGATCAAGATTAACTTAAAAATTGCCCGGAGTTCTCCTTTAACTGTGTCAGCTGTGTTACCTGTGTCAGCTGTGTTACCTGTGTCAGCTGTGTTACCTGTGTTACCTGTGTCAGCTCTGTTACCTGTGTCAGCTGTGTTACCTGTGTTACCTGTGTCAGCTGTTTTACCTGTGTCAGCTGTGTTACCTGTGTCAGCTGTGTTACCTGTGTCAGCTGTGTTACCTGTGTCAGCTGTGTTACATGTGTCAGCTGTGTTACCTGTGTCAGCTGTGTTACCTGTGTCAGCTGTGTTACCTGTGTTACCTATGTCAGCTGTGTTACCTGTGTCAGCTGTGTTACCTGTGTCAGCTGTGTTACCTGTGTCAGCTGTGTTACCTGTGTTACCTGTGTCAGCTGTGTTACCTGTGTCAGCTGTGTTACATGTGTCAGCTGTGTTACCTGTGTCAGCTGTGTTACCTGTGTCAGCTGTGTTACCTGTGTTACCTATGTCAGCTGTGTTACCTGTGTCATGTGTTACCTGTGTCAGCTGTGTTACCTGTGTCAGCTGTTTTACCTGTGTTACCTGTGTCAGCTGTGTTACCTGTGTCAGCTGTGTTCCCAGTGTATGAGTTACCAGTGATGCCTCGAGAGAAAAGAAAGTGCAGAGGCGAAAGCACCAAAGTGACTGAAGGATTGCCGTAAAGCAGTATCTCTGGTCGTACGATGTGTGTGACGTCATTGACATTTAAAAAGACTTTTTAAAGCAAATAAGTGACTCTAAAAAATCTAACATTTATTTATTATATCCTAACATTTATAATTATATCCTGAGAAAAGTGGATTTTGAGGGGTATAGCTCCATAGACCTCCATTCATTCTGCACTCGTCCTGTGAGCGCCCTCATGTGGAACAGAGTGGAACTGCAACCAGTCCAGAAGCCGGAAGTTTGAGAGTGGGAGTTCTCCCCTTATTAGACATTCTCTGCTCTGGTGAATCATTCAGTAGTGATTGATGTAGGCTATGTGACAGTACCTATGGGGGTAGAATCATTCCTTCATTTCAAATTAATAGATCCACAAATATACTTTAGTAGTTTACAATTTTTTTTTTTTTTTTAAATTACATTTGCCAATAAAAACCATATTCACAATAGTTTTTTATGTCACAAACACAACTCTGGCTGGCATTAATTTGTGAATCCTGTGTATTTGTGGATGGCTTTGTATTTGTGGGTTTTCAATCTGACCCAATAATCCCTCTAAGCAGTTCCCTCAAGATCCTTTCAGTGATCAGTTCTTAAAAGAGCCATTTCTTCTTAGTGTGAATAAAATTTCAATAATCTAAAAGAACCGTTTTCAACTAAATAAAGAACCCTTTGTGCAATGGAAAGATTCCATGGATGTTAAAGGTTATTTATGGAACCATAGATGCCAATAAAGAAACTTTCATTTTAAGAGTGTATGTATAAATTCCCCCCAAAAACTATTGAAATTAACTTTGAAATTAAGGAAACTTTTTTTGTTTTTTTGCGTTTGAAATTGATCGGCTACTACAAAGTGTTTGTGTCGTTAGTCAAGAGTGCATATAAAACGGATTTAAAAATCAGTCGACGGGTAGATGTTTGTGTGTGTGTGTGTGTGTGTGTGTGTGATAATAAGATAGACCTGCCAAAAGTGATGCCCGTCGGGGATATTTGTTTTTAAAGACGTTTAAATTATGTTTAAACCTTCAAAATATGAGGAAAATACTTCATATTTTTAAATATGAGGGAATAACAAAACATTAAACGTAGGTTTTTATCTAAGAAAATTAAATAAATTGGCAAAAAAATATCTAAACCTACAGATTTTATTTAATTATGCAAAACAAAAAATGCATTCAAAAAATACAAAAACTATGAATTAAGTGTGAGTTGGGACGGGCCCTGTCCCAAATGGCACACTTCGTGCACTTTCGGTTTTGTGGACTTACAATGGCTGCTGTGTGCATGTGTCGTAATAGTATCCCATTTGTAATATGGAAGTAATGTTTATTTATATTATAATGAAGGTATAATCGTGAGTTGGCTGACAGCGCTAGTTTAGCTCTAACCCTATAATTAAACACAATCAGCTCAAAGTCTCAGGATTAGCCTACTAACTCCAGGCAGGTGTTTTGGAGCTGGTCGCAGGACAGCCATACTAACCAATGTGAAGTCTTGATTTAAACGGTTCATTTGCTTCGTCTGCAGCCAGAACATGACATGCTTTTTTTCCACCATGAACAGGCGTATTATATTAATTGACAGTAATGATCACTATTACAACATCAGGAGGAATAATGATTTTGTGATGATATTGCAGCTTCACCCTGTTTTTTTTTTGTTTTGTTTTTTGCATTATGCATTATTTCTGTCAATCTGTCACTTTTAGGGTATGCTTACTTGAGGAGGCTTTTTTTTTTTTGGTTCATTGTTTGTATTTGTTTTTTGTTAATTACACTTTTTGGTAGTTCTTATAAATCTGTATGTTAATGTAAGGTTTCAAATAAATTCTCATATCACTCATATTTTCTTTGTGTCATTTTTGTGTCATGGTAATTCAGGTGTGGATGCCATGAAGAAGAAGAAGAAAAAAAAACAGGATGTAATGGTCAAACCCCTAGTCTTTGAAAAAGTTGACATTTTTAGTTGATCAGAATGATCAGGCTTGAAAATAATAAATTCATTAGTATTTAAATGAATTTCAAATAAAAATTTCCCTATGACTTCAGGGGTTGCAAGGAAGCATTAGGAGGTCTACAGAAAATGTCAGGCGAAAAAGTTGCTTTGCACTAATATTTGTGAAAGATGCTATACAAATAAATTTTAATTTAAAATTAGCAGTATATTCCAGATGTTATTTTAATTATTTGTAGATTACAACATAAATGACAATTATTACGTTTTAAATATGTTATGTTTAACGTTTTAAACAAATTTATAACATCACTCTCACTATTTTTCTATATAAATAAATCCTAAATAATAAAAATATATAGTGTATTTTTGCATTCTTCGGGCGCACTCCCGCGTGTCGTGTGACGTAAGCGCTGACGTTCATCCAACTTCCAACGGATTCAACGGAAACTACCGATCGAAATGTGAAGAATCGACGACTTTCAAGCGTACAATGTAAGTAAAGTTAATAAAATGAATTAACTTTAGCATAACAGTAAACTCCAAATACGTTTATGTTGTTTTTACTTGATTCGGAAAGGTTTTAAGTGGTCACTTGGTGTGAATTCAGCGAATCAGAAAACTGACGTTAACTGTCGACTTTTATAACGTTAGACAGCGATCCATTTTCTCTTCTTACTGCTCTAAAATGATATCTGTATTTATGTAACGTTGGCTACTCAAATGTTGTGTCAGAGATTAAAGCTCAGATCTTGTTGCAGATGCACGAAGTTAAGGACCTTGAGGATGAGGAGTCTGTTTATTCTCCAAAGCAGCGTAACGTTCGTGTGTGGAACGCGTTTATTTCCTTGACATGCCTGGCAGCTGTAACAGTGGCTCTGTATGAGGTAAGATGTTTTCCTCATTCTCAAAATGGACTGTGAACAGCTTGTTTTCTGTCTCAGTCATTCATATATCTGACAAAAGTAAGAATAGCAGATGTTGTCCGTTTTGTTGATAGTTTTCAGGGAGCTGTGAAAAGATCGAAATTGGACAAAGGTTACAAATTCTTGACGTTTGCTTACATAAAAAAAGTTCCATTCATTTTAATGGCATGACACTTGATGACTAAGCTCACACTTACTATCTAATTGTAGGAAATGAGTGAAATCTAGTGGCTATTGTTAAAATCTCATGTTATTATTAAGCGTTAGCCTAGTTTGTCCAGGAGATTGCAGCAATCTTCCACTAGATTATGGCTCATTTTTCATGTTACCACCATGAATGAAACTAAGAATTGTACATCTTTACAGTCAATTCGACCTAACGTTGCTAGTATGTCTAATAATGAAATTAAACGTACAGTATGTAATTACATTTTTGGCCACCAGGGGTCACTCAATCAAAAATAATAACAAAATACATACTTTAATTAAAGCTGCAAGCAGCATTGAAAGGGCCCTCGCACACGTGCCATCGCCACCCGGTGGCTTTAGGAAGACAGAGCACGGTGGGCAATGTGCATTTAAGTAGATAAATATAGTGGGAGTATGTCAAAGTCAGTTACAAAAATGTCCTTTATTATGGGGATAATAGTATGCGTTATCAGTCAGATAAGTTTTGCTAGCATGTTTTTAGCATGTTTAGAACTCAATGGCATATTTACTATGTTGCTAGTACTGCATCACAGTGTCAAATATGTCACTTCCTTTTGACAGTAGGTGGCGCTATTACTTTAACTTAAAATTGTAATGCGGATTTGTTCAGGCCATGACTCTTATCAAACGTGTGAAGTTTGGGGCAGATTTGACATTCCATGCCTCAGTTACAGCAAATTCCTATTTAATTGCAGTAATAGCATGCATTGGCACTTAGTTAAGTGTTTGCTAGAATGTTTCTAGTATGTTGCTAGCATGTTTAACACTTGCTGGCACTTTTTTATATATTATTAGAAGTCCACAACAGTGTTAAACATGTCACTTCCTGTTGCCAGCAGGTGGCGCTATGACTGTAACTGAATATGAGCATGCACATGTGTTCAGGACAGAACTCTTATTAAACTTGTGAAGTTTTGGGCAGATTGGACATTGCCTTCTTAAGTAAAAACAACTTCCTGTTTCATAGCATTAGCATGCTTTAGCACTTAGCTAAGAATTGCTAGCATGTTTATAACTCAATGGCATATTTACTATGTTGCCAGTACTGCATCACACTGTTAAACATGTCACTTCCTGTTGCCAGTAGGTGGCGCTATTACTATAGCTGAAAATTGTCATGTAGATGTGTTCAGGGCAGGACTCTTATCAAATGTGTGAAGTTTGGGGCAGATTGGACATTGCCTTCTTAAGTAACAACAACTTCCTGTTTCATTGCATTAGCATGCTTTAGCACTTAGCTAAGAATTGCTAGCATGTTTTAACATGTTTCTAACATGTGTATAACTCAATGGCATATTTACTATGTTGCTAGTACTGCATCACAGTGTAAAACGTGCACGGAGGGGAATGTGCATTTATGTAGGTAAATATAGGAGGAGTATGTCAATGTCAGTTACAAAAATGTCCTTTATTATGGGGATTATACAATGTGTTTTCACTCAGATAAGTGTTGCTAGCATGTTTTAGCATGTTTCTAGCATGCTTGGAACTCAATGGTATATCTAAATTTGTTGCTAGTACTGCATCACATTGTAGATGTCACTTCCTGTTGACAGTAGGTGGCGCTATTACTATAAGTGAAAATTGTCATGTAGATGTGTTCAGGGCAGGACTTTTATCAAAAGTGTGACGTTTGGGGCAGATTGGACATTCCTTGCCTGAGTTAAAACAACTTCCTGTTTCATGGCATTAATAGCATGATTTAACACTTAACTAAGTATTGCTAGCATGCTTTAGCATGTTTCTAACATGTTTAACACTCAATGGCATATTTTACTATGTTGCTAGTACTGCATCACAGTGTAAAACATGTCACTTCCTGTTGACAGTAGGTGGCGCTAATACTATAACAGAAAATTAACAGAAAATTATCATGTAGATGTGTTCAGGCCATGACTCTTATCAAACATGTGAAGTTTGGGGCAGATTGGACATTGCCTTCTTGAGTAACAACAACTTCCTCTTTCATTGCATTAGCATGCCTTAGCACTTAGCTAAGAATTGTTAGCATGTTTTAACATGTTTCTAACATGTTGAACACTCAATGGCATATTTTACTATGTTGCTAGTACTGCATCACAGTGTAAAACATGTCACTTCCTGTTGACAGTAGGTGGCGCTATTACTATAACAGAAAATTAACAGAAAATTATCATGTAGATGTGTTCAGGCCATGACTCTTATCAAACGTGTGAAGTTTGGGGCAGATTGGACATTGCCTTCTTGAGTAACAACAACTTCCTCTTTCATTGCATTGGCATGCTTTAGCACTTAGCTAAGTGTTTGCTAGCATGTTTTAGCATGTTTCTAGTATGTTGCTAGCATGTTTAGCACTTGCTGGCACTTTTTTATATGTTATTAGTAGTCCACAACAGTGTTAAACATGTCACTTCCTGTTGCCAGCAGGTGGCGCTATGACTGTAACTGAATATGAGCATGGACATGTGTTCAGGACAGAACTCTTATCAAACATGTGAAGTTTGGGGCAGATTGGACATTGTTTGCCTGAGTTACAGCAACTTCCTGTTTCATTGTATTAGCATGCTTTAGCACTTAGCTAAGAATTGCTAGCATGTTTTAACATGTTTCTAACATGTTTATAACTCATTGGCATAATTAATATGTTGCTAGTACTGCATCACAGTGTTAAACATGTCACTTCCTGTTGCCAGTAGGTGGTGCTATTACTATAACTGAATATTCTCATGTAGATGTGTTCAGGCCATGACTCTTATCAAACGTGTGAAGTTTGGGGCAGATTGGACATTCCATACCTGAGTTACAGCAAATTCCTATTTAATTGCAGTAATAGCATGCTTTAGCACTTAGCTAAGTGCTTGCTAGCATGTTTTAGCATGTTTCAAGTATGTTGTTAGCATGTTTAACACTTGCTGGAACTTTTTTATGTTATCAGGAGTCCACAACAGTGTTAAACATGTCACTTCCTGTTGCCAGCAGGTGGCGCTATGACTGTAACTGAATATGAGCATGGACATGTGTTCAGGACAGAACTCTTATCAAACGTGTGAAGTTTGGGGCAGATTGGACATTGTTTGCCTGAGTTACAGCAACTTCCTGTTTCATGGCGAAACATCAAAATTTGTCAGGCCGCCGAGGACACGCCCTTCGACGAAAACTCAAGATCTTCGCAATTTAACGTCGCAAAGGCCTTAAGATTAGACTCACCAAATTTGAAGATGATCAGATTAAAACTGTAGGAGGAGTTCGTTAAAGTACGAGGCCTGAAAATGGCAAAAACTGCACAAAAATCTGAGAGGAAGTTCAAAATGGCTGACTTCCTGTTGTGTTTAGGGCTATGCTCCAAGAGACTTTTTTGTAGGTATTGGGCCATTACATGTATGTACCGAATTTCGTACACGTACGTGAAACGTAGCAGGAGGCGCACTCCGTTGAACCTTTATAGGTGGCGCTATCGAGCCATTTTGCCCCGCCCAATTCTGAAACGCATATCAGATGTAAATTTTCGCCAGTTCTGACGCGTGTGCAAATTTTCGTGAGTTTTCGTGCATGTTTAGGCCCTCAAAAATGCGATTCATTGCGGAGAAGAAGAAGAATAATAATAATTAAAGCTGCAAGCAGCGATGAAAGGGCCCTCGCACCCGTGCCATCCCCACCCAGTGGCTTTAGGAAGACAGAGCACGGTGGGCAGTATGTAATGATGATAAATACAGGAGGACTATGTCAAAGTATTTGTATTTGCCACACTTCCTGCTACCAGCAGGTGGTGCTATTACAATAATCTAATATGAGCATGGTCATGTGTTCAGGACAGGACTCTTATCAAACATGTGAAGTTTGGGGCAGATCGGACATTGTATGCCTGAGTTACTGCAGGCTGTCTGTGGTTGTAACAAAAAATACAAACACAAAAGTATTTGTATTTGCCACATTTCCTGCTACCAGCAGGTGGCGCTATTACAATAATCTAATATGAGCATGGTCATGTGTTCAGGACAGGACTCTTATCAAACATGTGAAGTTTTGGGCAGATCGGACATTGTATGGCTGAGTTACTGCAGACTGTCTGTGGTTGTAACACAAAAAATACAAACACAAAAGTATTTGTATTTGCCACATTTCCTGCTACCAGCAGGTGGCGCTATTACAATAATCTAATTTGAGCATGGTCATGTGTTCAGGACAGGACTCTTATCAAACATGTGAAGTCTGGGGCAGATCGGACATTGTATGGCTGAGTTCTCTTTCAAGCATACGTTTCGGTGTCTCACTATGGGATACGCCCCTTCCGCGTATTCCTCAGAAGCCCTATTACATTACGCCAGCCCCAATTGGCTGGCAGACATGACGCTGTGTCTGGGAGTGGCTACCCCCCCCCTCCTTATAAGAGGAGCAACACAGCGTCATTACGACATTCAAAAACCTCTTCTCGCTTCACACCAGAAGCCTAGAAGCCTTTAAACTTTGTACGAACTCTTGGACGAATTACTGGCCACCACGCCGTGTTTCGTCTGGCATCCTTCGATTTGCATCCCAGCCGATTGCAAGGACTGTTCGATACCAAGATGGCTGCAGCAATGCAGACTATCCAGGCTAGCGAGGGAGATTCTGTGCGACTCTGTTCATGCGGGAACAAGATCTCATGCAAAGACACACACCAGGTCTGCTCTGCATGTCTCGGGCTGAAACATGCTCAACTGGCGATCGAGAGTCCCGGCACGTGTGAACACTGCGCACGCTTCACCACGAAGAGCCTTCGTCGCAGGCTAGCACGCCAAGCTAGCCTGTCGGGCCAGGATCCCCTCATGACTCCTAGCCCTGCACCAGCTGCCACTCCGCAGGTATCCATTCCTGTAGAACTGCCCACCACGGCAGCTCTATCCTGGAGTGAACAGCTCGACGCGTGCATGCCTCTTTCCAGTCTGCTCAGCACGGACGAGGAAGAGGACGCGGTCGAATTTGAGGAAGAGGGGCAATCGGATTTTCTTCTCTCTGACGAAGAGGAAGACTTCGAAGATTCTCCATTCCTCCCTCAGCCTGCGCACCAGGCTCAACTCCTCGCCGCGGCGGGATCCACGGAAGAGGCGGACAGGACACCATCCTCTCCGCTTCTCAGTGTTGATCTGCAGGACGTGTGCAAACGCGCTGCAGGAAAACTTGATATTCCGTGGCCGACCGTGGTAGCAGAGACTGCAAAGTCTCGCTATGAGGGGAAGAGACTGCCGAGTGCAAAACGGGCTGCACGACAGCTCCTTCCTGTTTTCCCGGAGCTCCTCGAGGAGGTCGCGGTCACGTGGAAGGACAAGCCGTTCACGAGCAAGATGCCCGTGCAGGGTGGCTCCGTTCTGGATGTAGAGGGGATGGAAAAGGAGGGCCTTCTCCGAATGCCTCCCATGGAGCCATTAGTTGCCGCGCACTTGCAACCGAAGCGCACGGCGGCTGCAAATCCGACGTTGCCATCCAAAGCTGACCGTTTCCAGTCGAGCATGACGGAACGTGCTTACAAAGCAGTCGCGCTCTCTGTAAGGGCTATGAACGCGATCTCTCTGCTGACCGCATACCAAGCGGAGCTGCAGGACGAAGTGACTACCACGCCAGGTCAGACACACTGGGAAGAGATCTGTGTTGTCACGGATCTCTCTCTGCGTCTTCAGAGATGCGCGGTTCAAGCCGCCGGGAAAGCCATGGCCACAATGGTTATCCAGGAGAGAGGGCGATGGCTTAATCTCGCTAATCTCTCCGACAGGGAAAAAGAAGCCATCCTTGACGCACCGGTGGTTGCAGATGGCATTTTCGGCTCAGCTCTGTCACTAATGCAAAAGAGATGCGAGGAGAAAAAGAGGGATGACGAGGCCTTGCAGCTCTGTATGCCGAGAAAGACGCAGACTGCACCACCTCCGCCACCCCGACAGACCTTCGCACAGGTGACGGCCCGCCCACCCCCCAACTTTCGCATTCCGAAACGGCAGAGACCCAACGTGAATGCAGCGGGTCAGAGCGGTGCACAGGAGCAGAGATCTGCCTGGCCTAGGAAGAACTATCCGCCGGCAGCAGCTCAGACGGTCCAGTCAGCTCCTCAACCTCATCCTCATCCCCATCTTCAGGGAGCGAGGAGGAAGAAGAAGACGGTTTGACAGGGTTTTCACCAGGGAAGGGAGTCAACAGCCCCCCAGTTTGCTAGCTCCCGACCCTCACACGTTCAGCGTTCGTCAAAGATGTTCTGTGGGGAAAACAGCGCCCGGTTGGGCCAGGGGAAACAGAGCGGTGAAAAAGAAAAGAAACGGTGTAGTGGTGCACACCAACCCACTAGTCACAAGCACTTTTCATGTTCAAAATTCAATAAAGTTTTCACTGTACCCCCAGAGAATGTTGCAAAACACAATCCCCCAAAAAATGTTGCAAAACATGTTAACAGAACACATTATAACATCACCTCGGGGAGCTTTCGATCCCTTAGAGGTGATGAAACACTCAGACTCTGTCCAAGCGCTAAGTGCCCACGCATGCGCAGTACAGACCACGAACTCATTCATGACTCAGCCACACGATGGCACCAGAACGCTGCAAATAAACAACTGGCGAGAGTGCACACAGTCCCGCTGGGTATTAAAGACAATACAATTCGGGTACAGACTGCAGTTTGCCACTTCCCCCCCGCACTTCAAAGGGATAATTCATTCTCATGTGCGGGAAGAGTTAAAACATGTTCTTCAGGACGAAATTTATTCACTGTTGAACAAAAAGGCGATAAGAGTGGTACCACCCGAGCAGAGCCACAGTGGGTTTTACTCGAGGTACTTTCTAGTCCCAAAGAAAGGGACTCGTGCCCTTCGCCCCATATTAGATCTGCGTGCACTGAACAAATACTTAAGGAAGTACAAGTTCAGAATGCTCACTCATTCTACACTCCTAAAACTGGTGCGCCCAGGCGATTGGTTTACATCGATCGACCTGAAAGACGCGTATTTTCACATAAAGATATACCCGCCCCACAGGAAATTTCTGAGGTTTGCTTTCCTAGGAGTGACATACGAATACCTGGTTCTTCCGTTTGGCATGTCTCTGAGTCCAAGAGTATTTATAAAATGTACAGAAGCGGCCCTGACCCCGCTCAGGGAAAAGGGCATCCGTCTCGCTACTTACATAGACGACTGGTTGGTGACAGCTCAGTCAGAACAAGAAGTGAGATATCACACAACCATGCTTCTGGAGCACATACAGAAACTGGGCTTAAGACTAAACACCGAAAAGAGTGTTCTGATTCCCGCACAGTCCATAACATATCTGGGGCTGTCACTGGACTCGGTGACCTTCACAGCACGACTGTCAAGGGACAGGGTGGAAAAATTCACCCGATGCCTGACCGAATTTCGGAGGGGGAAAAATGTCTCTTTCCGTACATGCCTCAGATTATTGGGACTGATGGCCTCAGCCCTAATAGTTATTCCCTTAGGCAGACTATTCATGAGAGAGTTTCAGCGCTGGGTAGCGTCTCTGAGACTGGACCCATTAAGGCACTGCCGAAGGAGAGTGACAGTGACGTCAGAGGCAGTCCTTGCACTGCGTCAGTGGAGACACCCAACCTTTCTGGTTCAAGGAGTACCCATGGGCGTGGTTCAAGCCAGAAAAGTTATAACGACGGACGCTTCGTTGTACGGTTGGGGGGGCATCTACGAGGGCAGAATAGTGAATGGAAGATGGGGTCACCATCTGATCAATCTTCACATAAACTATCTGGAAATGCTGGCCGTGTTTCTGACAGTGAAGCATTTTCTCCCTTTTCTGAGAGGGCATCATGTTCTCGTGAGAACGGACAACACTACAGTCGTGGCTTATATAAATCGCCAGGGAGGCCTCAGATCACTTCCCTTACACATGCTGGCACGCAAACTGATTTTGTGGAGCAATGCCAATCTTTCATCCCTGAGAGCGACGCACGTACAGGGTGTCATGAACCGGGGTGCGGATCTGCTGTCCAGAGGCAATCCACTTTACGGGGAGTGGAAATTGAACAAGGAAGTGGTCGAACAAATCTGGGAAATATACGGCAGAGCGACAGTGGATCTGTTCGCGTCGCACGGCAATGCTCAGTGTCCTCTGTTTTTCTCCCTGAAAGATCAGAGCGCGCCTCTGGGGATAGATGCGCTGGCACACGATTGGCCTCGCACTCTCCTATACGCGTTCCCACCGATAGCATTAATATCCCCAACACTCTACAGAGTGAGGGAGGAGGGACTAAAGCTCATATTAATTGCTCCGAGGTGGCCAGGGAAATACTGGCTGGCGGAGATCATACATATGCTGTACGAAGACCCCTGGTCTCTCCCGTTACGCAGAGATCTACTGTCACAAGCAGAGGGGGAGATCTTTCATCCCCACCCAGAACGATTGGCACTATGGGCCTGGCCAGTGAGTGGTTCAATTTAAATACAACCGGTCTGTCTGACAGTGTTATCAGAACCATACAGAATGCTAGAGCTTCGTCGACTAGGTCTCTCTATGACTGCAAATGGGGCGTGTTTGAGCGCTGGTGTGCGGCTAAGCACGAGATTCCCTTTCAGTGTTCAGTGGCAGTTGTTCTATCATTCTTACAGGATATGATAGACCAAGGGAAAGCATTTTCAACCATAAAAGTGTATTTGGCCGCTATTTCTGCTTGTCACATAGGGTTTGATAATAAAACCGTTGGGCAGCATCCTTTAGTGTGCAGGTTCATGAAGGGCGCGCGTCGCGCTTTACCAGTTTCAAAACCGATTTCCCCTTCATGGGATTTGGCACTGGTACTTGATGCTCTTTCAATGCCCCCATTTGAGCCATTGGACAAGATTGATTTGAAAATATTGTCGTTTAAGACGGCGCTGTTGTTAGCCTTGGCCTCGGCGAAGCGCGTAAGTGAGATTCACGCACTTTCGGTGCATTCAGCATGTACACAGTTCATGCCCGGGGATGCAGGAGTGGTTCTGAGACCTAATCCTGCATTTTTGCCCAAAATAGTTAAATCTATCACTCCTTTGGAGTTAAGAGCTTTCTATCCACCACCTTTTGCTTCGTCAGAACAGCGAAAGCTAAATGAGTTGTGCCCAGTGCGTGCTTTACGCATTTACATTGAAAGAACCAAAGGGTTCCGGGAGTGTGATCAGCTGTTCGTATCTTGGGTGAAACCACGTACGGGGAAGCCGATTACTAAGCAGCGTTTGTCGCACTGGATAGTGGAGGCGATTTCACTGGCATATTCCAGTAGGGGTCATGTGCCCCCAGCTGGTTTACGCGCACACTCAACAAGGGGAATGGCAACTTCGTGGGCTCTTTTTAAAGGAGTCACGATACAGGATATTTGTGAAGCGGCGAGTTGGTCCTCGCCGCATACATTT